>CM042243.1:2350881-2368381 GCA_023566225.1 Romanogobio albipinnatus | reverse complement strand
GAAATTCATATTAGATAAAATAATGACCCTTTTGATGCTTCTTTGTTTTGTTTTATCCTGAAGCATGTCATAGAAAAGACACAAAAACAGTTTGAATCCATATTTAAATCTGATAAATGTTGGGAACATTGTTTTCTTTGTGGCCAAAAGTATTGTGATGCCCCTCCAAATCACTGAGTTCAGGTGTTCAATCCCATAAATCAAGCTCTAGGCCTGCAGACGCTTCTACACACATCAGGGAGAGAATGGGCCGCTCTCAGGAGCTCAGAGAACTCAAGCGTGGGACTGTGATCGGTGCAATAAGTCCAAATATTATACTAAATATTCCACGCTCAACTGTTAGTGGTGTTATAACAAAGTGGAAGAGATTGGGAACAACAGCAACTCAGCCACAGAGCGGGGTCAGCGCATGCTGAGGGTCACAGAAGTCGCCAACTTTCTGCAGAGTCAAGAGCTCCAGACCTCCAAACTCCTGTGGCCTTCAGATGAGCTCAAGAACAGTGTGTAGAGCTTCATGGGATGGGTTTCCATGGCTGAGCCGCTCATCCAAGCCTTACATCACCAAAGCAGTGGGGTAAAGCACGCCGCCACTGCACTCTAGAGCAGTGGAGACGTGTTCTCTGAGTGACCAATCACGCTTCTCTGTCTGCCAATCCCATGGACGAGTCTGGGTTTGACGGTGGCCAGGAGAACGGGACTTGCCTGACTGCATTGTGCCAAGTGTAAAGTTTGGTGGAGGGGGGATTATGGGGTGTGGTTGTTTTTCAGGGGTTAGTTCCAGTGAAAGGAACTCTTAATGATTCACCAAGACATTTTGGACAATTTCATGCTCCCGTCTTTGTGGGAACAGTGGGCGGATGGATGGGCGGATGGATCGATGGATGGATGAAACGATAAGATGGATGGACAAATGGATCGATGGATGGATGAAACGATAAGATGGATGGACAGATGGATAGACGGATGGATGAAAAGATAAAATGGATGAATGGATGAAACGATAAGATGCATGGACAGATGGATGGAATGGACAGATGGATCGACGGATCGATGGATGGATGAAACGATAAATGGATAGACGGATGGATGAAAAGATAAAATGGATGAAACGATTGGATGGATGGATGGATGGATGAAACGATAAGATGGATGGACAGATGGATAGACGGATGGATGAAAAGATAAAATGGATGAATGGATGAAACGATTGGATGGATGGATGGATGGATGGATGGATCGATGGATGGATGAAACGATAAATGGATAGATGGATGGACAGATGGATCGATGGATGGATACGATGGATGAATGAAAAGATAAGATGGATGGATGGATGGATGAAACGATAAGATGCAAGGATGGATGGACAGATAGATGGATGGATACGATGGATGGATGGATGAAACGATAAAATGGATGATGGATGAAACGATAAGATGGATGGATGGATGAAACAATAAGATGGATGGATGAAACGATAAGATGAATGGATGGATGGATGGATCATTTGGATGGATGGATGAAGCGATAAGATGGATGGATGGGAGGATGGATGGATCATTTGGATTGATGAATTGATAGAGGGGTGGATGGATGGACCGATGGATAGACGGATCGATGGATGGATGAAAAGATAAGATGGATGGATGAAAAGATAAGATGCATGGATGGGAGGATGGATGGATGGATCGACAGATCGATGGATGGATACAATGGATGGATGAAACGATAAGATGGATGGATGGATGGATCGTTTGGATGGATGAATGGATAGAGGGGTGGATAGGTGGATGAAATGATACGATGGATGGATGGATGGATGAAACGGTAAGATGGATAATGGATGAAACGATAAGATGGATGGATGGATCATTTGGATGGATGGATGAAACGATAAGATGGATGGATGGATGAAACGATAAGATGGATGGATGAAACAATAAGATGGATGGATGAAACAATAAGATGGATGAAACGATAAGATGGATGGATGAAACAATAAGATGGATGGATGGATCATTTGAATGGACGAAACGATAAGATGGATGGATTGTTTTGATGGATGGATGAAATAAGATGGATGGATGGATGGATGGATGAAACGATTGGATGGATGGGAGGATGGATGGATGGATCATTTGGATTGATGGATGATGGATGGATGGATCGTTTGGATGGATGAAACGATAAGATGGATGGATGAAACAATAAGATGGATGGATGGATCAATTGGATGGATGAAATGATAAGATGGATGGATTGTTTGGATGGATGGATGGATGAAATGATAAGATGGATGGATGGATGGATGGATGAAACGATAAGATGGATGGATGGGAGGATGGATGGATGGATCATTTGGATTGATGGATGATGGATGGATGGATCGTTTGGATGGATGAAATGATAAGATGGATGGATGAAACAATAAGATGGATGAATGGATTGTTTGGATGGATGGATGGATGGATGGATGGATGAAACAATAAAATGGATGAATGGATTGTTTGAATGGATGAAACGATAAGATGGATGGATGGATGGATGATTTGGATGGATGAATGGATAGATGGATGAAACGATTGAATGGATGAATGACTGGATGGATAGACGGACAGACAAACGGATTGATGGATGGATGAAATAAGATGGATGGACAAATGGATTGACGGATGGATGAAATGATAAGATGGATGAAATGATAAGATGGATGGATGGATGAAATAAGATGGATGGATGGATGGATGGATCGTTTGGATGGATGAAACGATAAGATGGATGGATGGATGAAATGATAAGATGGATGGATGAAACAATAAGATGGATGGATCGTTTGGATGGATGAAACGATAAGATGGATGGATGAAACAATAAGATGGATGGATGGATCATTTGGATGGACAAAACGATAAGATGGATGGATTGTTTGGATGGATGGATGAAATAATAAGATGGATGGATGGATGGATGGAGGGATCTTTTGGATGGATGAATGGATAGATGGATGAAAGGATAAGATGGATGAATGGATTGGTGATTGGACTCCAATCAGTGTTTTTTTGCATATATTTGCTTATTGAATTGTTGCTCTTTTCTTGCATACATTCAGCCGTTTATACGTCAAAGCAGCTTTGATTTACATCTCCATACTGATCCATCCATCTATCCATCCATCCATCCATCCATCCACCAATCCATCCATCCATCCACCAATCTATCCATCCATCCTTCCATCCACCAATCCATCCATCCATCCATCCTCCCATCCATCCATCCATCCACCAATCCATCCATCCATCCACCAATCTATCCATCCATCCATCCTCCCATCCATCCATCCATCCATCTATCCATCCATCCTCCCATCCATCCATCCATCCATCCATCCATCTATCCATCCATCCTCCCATCCATCCATCCATCCATCCATCCATCCATCCATCCATCCTCCCATCCATCCATCCATCCATTCATCCTCCCATCCATCCATCTATCCATCCATCCTCCCATCCATCCATCCAACCATCCATCCATCCATCCATCTATCCATCCATCCTCCCATCCATCCATCCATCTATCCATCCATCCTCCCATCCATCCATCCATCCTCCCATCCATCCATCCATCTATCCATCCATCCATCCTCCCATCCATCCATCCATCTATCCATCCATCCATCCATCCTCCCATCCATCCACCAATCCATCCATTCATCCTCCCATCCATCCATCCATCCATCCACCAATCCATCCATCCTCCCATCCATCCATCCTCCCATCCATCCATCCATCCTCCCATCAATCCATCCATCCATCCATCCATCCATCAATCCATCCATCATCCCATCCATCCATCCTCCCATCCATCCATCCATCCATCCACCAATCCATCCATCATCCCATCCATCCATCCATCCATCTATCCATCCATCCATCCATCCTCCCATCAATCCATCCATCCATCCTCCCATCCATCCATCCATCCATCCACCAATCCATCCATTCATCCTCCCATCCATCCATCCATCTATCCATCCATCCTCCCATCCATCCATCCATCCTCCCATCCATCCATCCATCCATCCTTCCATCCACCAATCCATCCATCCATCTATCCATCCATCCATCCATCCTCCCATCCATCTATCCATCCATCCATCCTCCCATCCATCCATCCATCCATCCATCCATCCATCCTCCCAACCATCCATCCATCCTCTCATCCATCCATCCTCCCATCCATCCATCCATCCATCCATCCATCCATCCACCAATCCATCCATTCATTCATCCATCCATCCATCCATCCATCCATCTATCCATTCATCCATCCAAAAGTTCCATCTGTCCATCCATCCATACATCTCACACACATTCACATCATAAACTCTGATTCTCAAGTCAGATTATTCTGGTCAAGAACTGCCCACTTCGACGTAAAGACGTCTGACTGACACAAAACTGACAAACCACAGTTTGTTTGGATTCGATATGTCCGGTTTATCGCTGTTGTATCAATTATAATATGATCGAGCAGTTTTTCAGTCCATAAAACATCAAAATATCAAAGATCTGATGCTACTAAACTCAGAATAAAAGAATTAGAAAGTTGATTTTTACTGGGCTTTATGAGTTATTATTCCCACTGAATTTATGAGGCGGATCATCTGAGACTGAACTACTCATCTTTTGTCTTTGATGGTTAAAGCGAATAAGCTCAAGGGTCCATCTGTGCACACATTAAACACACGGAAACAAAGGCTAAATGTTCTTCTGTAATCAATCTATTCTTAAACCTTTAAAGTTGACTTGGGCTTTTCTCTTTTCTTTTGCTATTAAACGGTTTCCTAATAAAATGTGGGGAGCTGAAAAATGTCTTTGATATTGTTTTTCTTCAGACAGACAGGACTTACACAAGATGTGAATTAGGAAAATAACATCATAGACTCAAATGCATCAACTGTTTCAGTCAAAATACACTCCCAATTCACACACTATCCGCCCGGAAGGTTGATATGGAGCCTCCGGAGAATCACCCGTTTTAAACAAACGCCGAACAGAGTCTGAGCTCATAGTCAAGTCAACTTTATTTATATAGCGCTTATAACAATATATAGGGCTTTAGATCAGTAATTTAGTTTATATGGTTAAATTAGTTTATTAATTAGATTTATTTCGATGTTTAGTTGAAAAATATAGTGTCCCCAACTGAGCACGCCAAGCCAGAGGCAACAGTGGCAAGGAAACCAAAACCCCATCAGGAGCAGAATGGAGGAAAATAAACCTTGAGAGAAACCAGGCTCAGTCGGGGGGCAGTTCTCCTCTGGCCAATTAACAAACAGCGTATTATTATTATTATTATTCTGGCAACTTTACAGGTCAGAGGTCATAATAGATCAGAATATTCGAAGGACCGGAGGCAACACACTGGAGACGGGTTTATTGAGGATGATGTTGATTAAATAATTATTAAAGTGCAATATTCGAATGATCAGAGGCAACACGCTGGAGACGGGTTTATTGAGGATGACATATCGATTTAAGAATTTTTAAATTGTAATATTGGAACAATCGCAGTCATCACGCTGGAGACAGGTTTATTGAGGATGCCGTGTCGATGAGGCAGTTTCAGGGGGAGGCTAATCACGGTCTCTCAGACACTTCAGGGTCATGTGTTGGTCTTCTCCGGGCGCAGGTCCAGCATCTGATCTGGATTCGGCCCGGATCCGGCTGACTGCAGTAAACCTCGGGATAAAACAATACATTTGAGCTGTAGTGCTGCTTAATAAAGTTGTCCATGTCATTTACAGTACAAATGGCTTCAACAGTCTGCCAACAATCGATGATCTAGCAAACAAAAGTGAGCAGATGACGTTTCCTGAAAACACGAGAGCGCTTGGAATGGATGCTCTAAAAGATTTAATCTAAAGCAAAAAACTAATCTAAAGGCCTGTTCACACCGGGACAATCTTCACACGCGTTTATCGCCGAAGTTTGTAAAGTAAAGCGTAAAGTGCCACCTTGAGTACTGGGAGTGCCATCATCTACTGAATGTGCACGTTCACTCGGCGCATCGTCACTGAAAATCACTTGGGTGTGAACACTCAAGACGCGGCGGAATACGTCTCGAAAAACGCTGGCGATAAGCGCACGCGATATGTACAGGACTTTAAATGAACACTCCTCAGAGTTGATTAGAGTCCACACTCAAGAGTGTTAAAAATAACACTGACACAGTGTTAATGTTAGAGATAATTAAGTGATTTATTGAGTAATGATTGGACATTAGTGATGAACACCTGCTGTTAACAAGGATGTTTTTGTTTTAGTTTGTGTAGATTATATTAATGATGTTTGTAATCTTCTCATGGCTGCCTACGGAAGATGATGTGAGAGAGGACGTAGGAGGTCTGGGTGGATTGGTAAGAAAGAGTACAACACGGAAGTTCAGTTGTTTGCAGGGGCGTACATTTTATCTAAAAGTTGGGGGGGGGGGATAAACATGAAATTTCTCAAGAGCAATTTTTGAAGGGGACACAAATAATACAGCCAAAATCGTACTTGTAAGGATATGTGTACCACAAAAAAAACAAAAAACATTTTGTACTTATTTGGCGTTTTGGTGAACTGAAAAATGATCTAATATCCGTTTTTCTTTTCTCTGTCATTTTATCTGACCAACAACACAAAGCGATAGTAGTTTAAATACGATTAAGGTTCACCACGCAGTCACATTATAATTATTAAATTATCTTGCGTCCTCCACATAGTATTTTATACTATGATATTCAGATATTTAGATATTAAACTGCAGAAGCCTCTGATCTGCCACTTATTATCATATTGAGCAAAACCCTCCACAGATCTGACTGAACTTTCGGTTTAGAATTAGTCCATTTTTTTAATTTGGGGTTCATTAGCCGATTATTCGTAATGAAAAACACAACAACAAAACAGTCCAATGACACACTCCCTTAAATAGGCGCTTTTACGCATTGAAACCAAATCTTCGATAATCTTGTCTGTCAGCGGTTTGCTCGTTCGGCTCGTGCTGTATTGAGCAGACACGTTCAGTTTTTAATTGTTTTGTCAGTTCTCTAACTGAACTAAATGATGTTATTACTGTACAGCGGGGCGGGGCGGGGCGGCGGTGGGCAAGTGATGTTAACAGTGTTTGGCCTAATCTGTATTAAAGAGAAAAGAATCACTTCATCTGACATTTAAAGTGAATAAAATAGCCTTGACAGCTACTACTGGTGTTTCACAACTGCTGTCTAAAGAGCCTTGTTCTCTCCCCAAACTTGTGTGGTAGTTTTTCTACGGTCTATGGGTAACGTTAGTTGAGGTGCGGTGGATCAAACCACTGTGAGGGGAGGGGGGAGGGGGGACTCAAAATGTTTCTAAACTTAAAACGCTTTTGTCCCGTTTGCGTTTGTATTGTTTTACTACTTACACATTTATTTTAAGTATATATTGTTATATTATTTACAATACTCAGCATGGTTTTTAGGGGGGGACAGCCCTCAGATTGGGGGGGTCCTGTCCCCCCCGCGATTTACGCCCCTGGTTGTATGTGTTGAGAGCTAAATAAAGAGCGACCTGAGTTCAACACAAAAGTATCAGTGAACTTGTTTACACGCATCTACAGTTTGACCCTTGACTTTTAATATTAGATTGTGTCTGGCTCATGTGACTAAATTATAGCAGCCTGACAAACCAAGAGGAAATGTAACCATGTGTTGTTGGTTATGTCTTGATGTAAATATAATCAGAGATTGGGCTGAGAATGATCTCAGTTAACTATATGATGATTACGTCATTATCAAATCATAACCACACCTGAAGACATTTTCTCTGTGCTTTCTTTGCCACAACAAATGTGATTTATAAAGCAGCCAGGATTTTTTTTTTTAAGACAAAAGCTCAACTAAACACCATAATGGCGACTCTTCTTCAGTGAATCTTGTTAACAGCAGGTGTTCATCACTAATGGTCAATCACTCAATTAATCACTTAATTATCTCATTAACTTTAACACTGTTCCAGAGTTAGTGTGGACTCAAATAAACAGAGGAGTGTTTATTTAACTCTGGGGATTTGCTTTGCACGCTGGACCTTCTCTTGAAATTAAAATCTGCATGAAGGAATTCAGTGTTTACTAGAATATTTTCCATGACATGATGAACATCTGCTTTGCTCTCCATTTCAAAAGAATGTACAACCCTGACAGAAACACAATGTGTAATTCAATCAGACAATATCACTTCCATACTGCTGAACTTTTGAGGAATATTTGGAGTCTTTTTAAGGGGAAACGCTGCAGTAGCATCACAGCACTGCTTATATCGGAACTGAATCAACACTGGACTGAATCAACACTGGACTGAATCAACACTGGACTGAATCAACACTGGACTGAATCAACACTGGACTGAATCAACACTGGACTGAATCAACACTGGACTGAATCAACACTGGACTGAATCAACACTGAACTGAATCAACACTGAACTGAATCAACACTGAGCTGAATCAACACTGAGCTGAATCAACGCTGAGCTGAATCAACGCTGATCTGAATCAACGCTGATCTGAATCAACACTGAACTGAATCAACACTGGGCTGAATCAACACTGGGCTGAATCAACACTGGGCTGAATCAACACTGGGCTGAATCAACACTGGACTGAATCAACACTGATCTGAATCAACAATGAACTGAATCAACACAATCAACACTGAGCTGAATCGACACTGAGCTGAATCGACACTGAGCTGAATCGACACTGAGCTGAATCGACACTGAGCTGAATCGACACTGAGCTGAATCGACACTGAGCTGAATCGACACTGAGCTGAATCGACACTGAGCTGAATCGACACTGAGTTGAATCGACACTGAGCTGAATCGACACTGAACTGAATCAACACTGAACTGAATCAACACTGAACTGAATCAACACTGATCTGAATCAACACTTTATTACAGTGAAGCTGTTTTGAAATGATCAGTGATATAGAGATAAAGGTGACATAACGTGACTATCAAATATCCCTGATTATAAGCCAGAACATTTAACTATATGTGTCAAGTTAAACGGACAAGGAATTATTTTATATTGTACTGTATTTAAATCAAGTAGATTTTCTCAGGTTCATATTTTTATACTTTAAAATAACACATTTAAATCATTGTGTTGCTTGTAATTTTATTGTAATTATTTGTGTATTTATGTGTGAATGTGTTTGTGTGTGAGTGTGTTTGTGTTTGTGAGAGATTGTGTGTAAGTGTATTTGTTTTTGTGTGTTTGTGTGTGTGTTTGTGTGTGTGTGTGTGTGTGAGAGAGAGAGAGAGAGAGAGAGAGAGAGAGTGTGTGTGTGAGTATGTGTGTATTTATGTGTGAATGTGTTTGTGTGTGAGTGTGTTTGTGAGAGGGTTTGCGTGTGTGTGTGTTTGTGAGTGTTTTTGTGTAAGTGTATTTGTTTTTGTGTGTGTGTGTGTGTGAGAGAGAGAGTGTGTGTTTGTGTGTATGAGTGAGTGTGTTTGTGTGTGTGAGAGTATGTGTGTGTTTATGTGTGAACGTGTTTGTGTCTGTGTGTGTTTGACTGAGAGTGTGTGTGTTTGTGTGTGAGAGAGAGAGAATGTGTGTGTGTGAGAGTTTGTGTGTGTGAGTGTGTGAGAGAGAGAGAAAGAGAGAGAGAGAGAGAGAGTGTGTGTGTGTGTGTGTGTGTTTATGTGTGAACGTGTTTGTGTGTTTGAGAGTGTGTTTGGCTGAGGGTGAGAGTGTGTGTGTTTGTGTGTGAGAGAGAATGTGTGTGTGTGTGAGAGAATGTGTGTGTGTGTGTGAGAGAGTTTGTGTGTGTGAGAGAGAGAGTGTGTTTGTGTGTATGAGTGAGTGTGTTTGCGTGTGTGAGAGTATGTGTGTGTTTATGTGTGAACATGTTTGTGCCTGTGTGTGTGTGTTTGACTGAGAGTGAGAGTGTGTGTGTTTGTGTGTGTGTGTGTGTGTGTGTGTATGAGTCTGTTTGCATGTGTGAGAGTATGTGTGTGTTTATGTGTGAACGTGTTTGTGTGTGTGTGTGTTTGACTGAGAGTGAGAGTGTGTGTGTTTGTGTGTGTGTGAGAGAGAGAATGTGTGTGTGAGAGTTTGTGTGTGTGTGTGTGTGTGTGTGTGTATGAGTCTGTTTGCATGTGTGAGAGTATGTGTGTGTTTATGTGTGAACATGTTTGTGTCTGTGTGTTTGACTGAGAGTGAGAGTGTGTGTTTGACTGAGAGTGTGTGTGTTTGTGTGTGAGAGAGAATGTGTGTAGTCTTTCTCTCTTTTGACCACTATAATTGATCTCTTTCCTCTTTTGGAAAGTCACAGAAATGCAATCTGAGGGTATATTTTCACCACTGTAGAGGTTTACCCAACTATAGCTGTGTTTACACGCATCTATTTTTATGTGCATTCTGGGATGTCTCATAAAAAATGCTGAAGGAAACTCTAAGATGTGCATACAGAACGAACGGGCTCAATTGAGGCAGACATTTTGATCTGATAAGAACTATACACATAAACCACGATGGAAACACATTTACAGAATAAATCCCTCAAACCTCAGGTGACTTGCCTCAACAGAGGCTGTGATTGGATAACTGGCCTAATCAGCGGACCAATGGCATCGCAGCATCTCAAGTGTTGGCTGAAACGGTCAAAGTCTGTGCACCAATTCTGGTTAAATTTTGGATGGAAACATACCTTATGACGACTTCTGAGAACCACGGTCCAAAGAGTTTGTGTTTCAGACCTCCAGCAAATTACAGAGGAGAGTTCGGCTCCTCCAGCCCTTCACTGTTGACCTTTGACTGTTGACCTCTGAATGGCTTTGACAAACTCAACCAGCTGACCATCCATCCGTCCATCCGTCCTGTCATCATGTCTTTAGGACAGTGTATATAAAGAACTCAATCTTTCCTCAGTTAAGCCAGCTGTCTCAAACTGAAACTGACACCATTAAGGACGAGTTCACCCGATCATTGGTTACTCACCTTCACGCCGTTTCGTGTTTTAAAGCGTAAAGCCACTTATTTTTGATAAATTTTTCAGCATGCAAGACTTCATATCTTCAGTCATTTTGCTTCTTAGATATTTGCACTGGAAAACAAGACATAAATACTGAGGATGAACATTATATTTGAGCAGTGAAATGGCTTGTTACCTTCAAAAACCACAACAACATCGAGGTGGAGATCTCAGTGAAACGACAGAGAATCACGATAATGCATGTTTTGTTGAGGCATCTGTACTTTAAGGATCATATAATACAACCCCAAATGCAACACATTTTAAAAAAAGTTGGGACAGGAGCAATTTAGGGCTAGTAATGAGGTAACATGGTTAAATAATGATGTGATTTGAAACAGGTGATGTCAACAGGTGATTGTAATTATGATTTGGTACAAAAGCAGCATCCAAGAAAGGTCTAATCCTTTAGGAGCAAAGATGGGCCGAGGATCGCCAGTTTGCCAACAAATACGTGAGAAAATTATTGAAATGTTTAAAAACAATGTTCCTCAAAGAAAGATAGGAAGAGATTTGGATATTTCACATTAAACAGTGCATAACATAATGAAAAGATTCAAGGAATCTGGAGGAATGTCAGTGCGTAAAGGACAAGGGCGCAAGCCTAAGCTGAACAACCGTGACCTCCGATCCCTCAGGCGGCACTGCATCAAGAATCGCCATTCATCTATAAGCCATATCACCACATGGGCTCAGGACTACTTTGGCAAACCTTTGCCAGTTAAAACTGTACTGTGCCAAAAGGAAGCCCTATGTTAACAGTGTCCAGAAGCGCCGTCGACTTCTCTGGGCTCGGAGGCATCTGGGATGGACCATCACACAGTGGACACGTGTACTGTGGTCAGATCAATCAGTATTTCAGGTATTTTTTGGGAGGAATGGACGCCGTGTGCTCCGGACCAAAGAAGAGAAGAATCATCCAGACTGTTACCAGCAACAAGTCCAAAAGCCAGGGTCTGTCATGGTATGGGGTTGTGTCAGTGCCCTTGGCAAAGGTAACTTGCACTTCTGTGAAGGCACCATTAATGCTGAAAAGTACATAGAGATTTTGGAGCATAATATACTGCCTTCAAGAAGACATCTTTTCCAGGGACGTCCATGCATATTTCAACAAGACAATGCAAAACCACATTCTGCACTCATTACAAAGTCCTGGCTGTGGAGGAAGAGGGTACGGGTACTTGACTGGCCTGCCTGCAGTCCCGACCTGTCTCCAAAAGAGAATGTGTGGCGCATTTTGAAGCGCAAAATGCGACAACGAAGACCGCGCACTGTTGCCCACCTTAAGACTTGTTTGCAGGAAGAATGGGACAAAATTACATCTGAAACACTTCATCAATGGTGTCTTCAGTCCTTAAACGTCTTTTAAGTGTTGTGAAAAGGAATGGCAACATTACAAAGTGGTAAATGCTTTACTGTCCCAACTTTGTTTTAAATGTGTTGCAGGTCTGAATGACAGGAAAGGATGCATATTTACAAATGACATGAAGTTGACCAGACAAAACATGAAATATTTTGTGTTAATATTGTCTGCAATGAAATACAAGTCAAAGTAAATTTAGAAATCACTTCTTTTTTTTTTTACTACAACCCCAACTTTTTCTGATTTGGGGTTGTAGTTAAGATGCCTTCAATAACATTTGATTTCAGTTATTGGGCTGGTGAACACTTAAAGACTACATCCATCTTTCTTGGCGATTCTCTTGGGTCTTCTTCATCATCTCAGTGGTCTCTGTGTGTGACTATTTTCATCAACGGACATCTTGAGCGTTTGAACAAACCCTACAGATGCACAAGACATGAAGGTCCATCTGGAGAGAATTAGAGAGAATATGGCGTGTGGCAAACACAAACACAAACACAACGCTCAAGACAACAGAGATGCCAAACGCCTGCTCCGGATGTGAATGATTCCCCAAATCATACAGACCAGAAGATTCTGACACACACAAGGATGCAGGATTCTTCAACACCAAATATGACATAGTACCAACCCAAAACACCTTGGCAACCACATAGCAACACTTAAAAACACCCAGAGTAGCTTAACTACATAGCAACACCCTAGCAACCACCCAGAACACCTTGGCAAATGCATAATGGCACTTTAAAACACACAGAGCTGCTTAACTGCATAGTAACACCCTAGAAACGACCCAGAACACCTTGGCAAACACATAGCAACACACTTAAACACCCAGAGTAGCTTAACTACATAGCAACACACTAGTAACCACCCAGAACACCCTGGCAAATGCATAACACTTCAAGACAAACAGAGCAGCTTAACAGCATTGTAACACCCTAGTAACCACCTAGAACACATTAGCAACCACACAGAACACATTGGTAACCACATAGCAACACACTAAAACACTAAAACACACCCTGGCAAATAGATAAAGACACTTTAAAACACACACAGAGCAGCTTAACTGCATAGCAACACCCTAGCAATCAACCAGAACAACATGGGAACCGCACAACATTTTAAAACACACAGCTTAACTGCATAGCAACACCCTAGCAACCAACCAGAACACCCTGGGAACTGCACAGCATTTTAAAAAACACACACACAGAGCAGCTTAACTACATACCAACACCCAACAACCAACCAGAACACCCTGGCAAATAGATAAAGACACTTTAAAACAGACAGAGCAGCTTAACATCATAGCAACACCCCAGAGTAACCAACCAAAACACCTAGGCAAACGCATAGCCATACACTAAAAACACCCAGATTAGAACATTTTAAAACACACCCAGAGCAGCTTAACTGCATAGCAACACCCTAGCAACCAACCAGAACACCATGGGAACCGCACAACATTTTAAAACACACACAGAGCAGCTTAACTGCATACCAACACCCTAGCAACCAACCAGAACACCCTGGGAACCACACAACATTTTAAAACACACCCAGAGCAGCTTAACTGCATAGCAACACCCTAGCAACCAACCACCAAAACCACTAAAAAACACCAAACACTAAAACACCCAGAAACACTAAAAACACCCAGAGTAGAACATTTTAAAACACACCCAGAGCAGCTTAACTGCATAGCAACACCCTAGCAACCAACCAGAACACCCTGGGAACCACACAACATTTTAAAACACACCCAGAGCAGCTTAACTGCATAGCAACACCCTAGCAACCAACCAAAACACCCTGACAAATAGATAAAGACACTTTAAAACACACTGAGCAGCTTAACATCATAGCAACACCCTAGCAACCAACCAGAATAGCAACATCATGCAGTTGCTATGATGTTAAGCTGCTCTGTCTGTTTTAAAATGTTCTACTCTTCTACTACCAACACCCTAGCAACAACCCAAAACACCCTGGCAAATAGATAAAGACACTTTAAAACTCACACACAAGCAGCTTCACTTCATAGCAACACCCTAGCAACCAACCAGAACACCCTGGGAACCGCACAACATTTTAAAACACACACAGAGCAGCTTAACTGCATACCAACACCCTAACAACCAACCAGAACTCCCTGGCAAATAGATAAAGACACTTTAAAACAGACAGAGCAGCTTAACATCATAGCAACACCCTAGCAACCAACCAGAACACCATGGGAACCGCACAACATTTTAAAACAGACAGAGCAGCTTAACATCATAGCAACACCCCGCATATACACTAAAAACACCCAGAGTAGAACATTTTAAAACACACCCAGAGCAGCTTAACTGCATAGCAACACCCTAGCAACCAACCAGAACACCCTGGGAAACCACACAACATTTTAAAACACACCCAGAGCAGCTTAACTGCATAGCAACACCCTAGCAACCAACCAAAACACCCTGGCAAATAGATAAAGACACTTTAAAACACACCCAGAGCAGCTTAACTGCATAGCAACACCCTAGCAACCAACCAGAACACCCTGGGAACTGCACAACATTTTAAAACACACCCAGAGCAGCTTTACTGCATAGCAACCACCCAGAACACACTGGCAAATACATAGCAACACCCAGAAGATTGAAGTAAAGTAAAGTTGATCAGAGGAACGCAATCGCTTTATGAGTGAACGTAACATTTCTTGGCAGAACACAGTAGATTTGTGAGGGAATGCACATTTTCGTGGATGAATCATCACAATGCAGTCATTTTGCAAGAGAATGCAAAATAATTTAAACAATTTTTCCTCCCATCTCACATTTCTTTCTATCAACAAATCCCCTCAGGCTCCGTAGAAGAGGCTAATATCACACAGTGGAGCTTTTCTAACCAGGCAGGCGGGTGTACACTGAGTGCGAGCGGATGCTGAGCAACACTGATGTTTTTATGTGCAAATGAAAAGCACGTGTGTGTAATCCTGTCAGCATTACACAGAAACCCGAGACGACTGACCAGGACACAGACTCCACCAATAAAACAAGAGATGTTTGTCCATTTAAACCTCTTCTGTTTGATTTACCAGTGCAGGTGGAGCACAACACTGACCGCTCACACACCACAAGTCTGGTTTAATCAAATGTATTTTGTAATTATGGGATGTAATATTAGCTAAGACTTTATTTCAATAGTCACTAGACTATGAGTAACTTTGCAACTCAACTAGCCGTCATTAGATATAACGTTCATTTGTCAACTTCCTTTAGTTTATTTTGACAAGCGATGTCCTGGGGTCCGTTCTTCGTACCTCGCTTAACACATCTGAGATGATTTGACAGATCCTAGATCTGTTAATCGTGATAACTGATGTCTGGCTAATTTGGTTCTTCAAACGAATTTGCGGATTGGATTTAAATATCTGGATGAGATGATCTAAGATCACTGCGCGTTCTTGTGTTCCCTGAAGAGGGCAGATGCATCGATACTCGAAACCATGATCAGCAGTGCAGCGATTGGCTGGCGTCAAGACAGCAACGTAATGACATAATGTAATTAAAAAAGCCACCTGGCAAAGCTTACACAAAAAAACCCCACGAATATCTGGAGCTTTATAAGGAAACAGCTAAACGACCAAACCAACATAAAAGTTATAATAGATCAATGATAAATTTTTTTTTTTTTTTTACATGATTACCAATTATTTATATTCACGGTTTTATACAGTATTTGTGCACCCTTTACATTTTTATTTCAATGTTGTAATTACATTTTTAATTCAATTTGAAGCAGATTTGTAACGTGACAGTATTAAAGTTTCTTAAGGGTCAAGATCAAATTCTCTGCATCAAGCCATCCCATAATATCCGTCATCACTTAAATTAATGCACGGCTCAGATTAACTGTACAACATGTGTGCAAACCTCCAATAAAATTATAACGTAATTATTCCATCACAAATAAATCGCTCAATCAAGTGGCTGTGTCTATAGTATTATACACAACATTATAATATTATATACATTCTCATATACATATACAATTTAACATTTGTATATTATTATTATTTAAAATGATTATTATTGCCCCTGGTTCAGTAATGAACTCTTGTAATAAAGTAGCAGTGGCTGGGACAGATTTTAAGATGCGATCTAATCCTGTTTACATGAAATGAGCCGCTCGAGCAGGTTTGAGTTTATGGAGCTGTTGCTATGACAGCAAGTCCAGGATGAGCGTCGAAGAACCAAACAATCCAAGATCACGCCAAATCATCAACAATCAAATCCGGCTAACTGAGTTAGCGAGGTACGAAGAACGGGCCCCTGGTCCTGAGTAGCTGACGACGGGTCGGTTAGTATGTGCTGTGCTGAAGGAGATACACACGTGTTTCACATCTGGCATGATTTTGCTCGAGATGACGGTGTTTATGATTGTGTTTGCTCAGACCTGGGGTCCGTTCTTCGTACCTCGCTTAATACATCTGAGATGATTTGACAGATCCCAGATCTGTTAATCTTGATAACTGATGTCTGGCTAATTTGGTTCTTCAAACGAACACACACACACTTAAACACACACAAACACACACAAACACACACTAACACACACACACACTTAAACACACACTAACACACACACACACACACACACACACACACACACACACACACACACACACACACACACACACACACACACACACACACACACACACACACACACACACACACAAACACACACACACACACACTCAGTGCTTGTCTGATCATAAAGCTCTTGTCTCAGTGTGGTCTTGTTGCTTCAGCTGTTTAGTTCTCAGTCTCTTGGTGTCAAACGTGTTGGTGAAGATACTTTTGATCTGCTTGACATTAAAGTCCTAAAATCCTGAGAGTGTGAGATCCTTGTGGACCTTCTGACGAACAACTCAACCAAATCACACACAGAAGGGACTGGCCTGACGTCGCATTAATGTTCGGTTTTCCAACACAAATAAACATTCTTAAATAAAGACACAGTGGGATCATAAAGTGGAAGCGATTGGGAACAACAGCAACTCAGCCA
>CM042243.1:2190881-2345881 GCA_023566225.1 Romanogobio albipinnatus | reverse complement strand
TGTGTGTTTGTGTGTGTGTGTGTGTGTGTGAGTGTGTGTGTGTGTGTGTGTGTGTGTGTGTGTGTGTGAGTGAGTGAGTGAGTGAGTGAGTGTGTGAGTGAGTGAGTGTTTGTGTATGAGTGTGTGTTTGTGTGTGTGTGTGTGTGTGTGTGTGTGTGTGTGTGTGTGTGTGTGTGTGAATGAGTGAGTGAGTGAGTGTTTGAGTGAGTGAGTGAGTGAGTGTGTGTGTATGAGTGTTTGTGTATGAGTGTGTGTTTGTGTATGAGTGTGTGTGTGTGTGTGTGTGTGTGTGTGTGTGTGTGTGTGTGTGTGTGTGTGTGTGTGTGTGTGTGTGTGTGTGTGTGTGTGTGTGTGTGTGTGTGAGAGAGAGAGAGAGAGTGTTTGTGTGTGCGTATGTGTATGAGTGTTTGTGTGAGTTTTTGTGAGTTTGTGCTTTTTTTTGTGTGTGTGTGTGTGAGTGTTTGCATGTGAGTGTGTGTGTATGAGTGTGTTTGTGAGTGTGTTTGTGTGTGTTTTTGTGAGTGTGTGTGTGTTTGTTTTTGTGAGTGTGTGTGTGTTTGTTTTTGTGAGTGTGTGTGTGTTTGTTTTTGTGTTTGCGTGTTTGTTTGTGTGTGCGTGTTTACTTACGTGCATGTTTTCGTGTGTGTGTTTCTGAGTGTGTGTGTGTGTGTGAGAGAGCGTGTTGGCATGTTTTTGTGAAATATCAGGACACAAATGTGTATAATGACATGGGTATTACAAGGAGAGGGTGAAATATGAGGATGTTCCCCATGTCCTCACTTTTCAAAATGCTTATATTTCACAGAAAGTAAACTGTGCAGTTTCCTGTGATGGGTAGGTTTAGGGGCAGGGGCAGTGTGTGTGTGTGTGTGTGTGTGTGTGTGTGTGTGTGTGTGTGTGTGTGTGTGTGTGTGTGTGTGTGTGTGTGTGTGTGTGATGGGTAGGTTTAGGGGTATGGGGCAGTGTGTGTGTGTGTGTGTGTGTGTGTGTGTGTGTGTGTGTGTGTGTTTGTGTGTGTGTGTGTTTGTGTGTGTGTGTGTGATGGGTAGGTTTAGGGGCAGGGGCAGTGTGTGTGTGTGTGTGTGTGTGTGTGTGTGTGTTCAATAACGACACTTAACGTTAGTATAAATTGAGTGGTACTCCGCGGCAGCCCTCGTGTGAAGACCGAGTCAGGTAAAGACATCGACTCTACTCTGCGCGACTCCTCTCGAGCAAGGACACCAACAAGGCACTTGAGTATAGCTTTCCTTCTACTTTGTCCACTTTTGTGTTTTGCTTGTTTTCATCTGTTTATTTCTCTGACCCGTATTCACTATTACCACATACACCCATAAATCACGCTCAGTACATTCTAGACGCCGTAATCCTAATAATCTGCGTAGTGTACCTATTTCCTCTGCTACATTAATGTCCATTCCAATTGGTCTCTGGATCTGCCAGACTGCTGTAAACAGAGCAGACTTTATTTAGTCTATTTCCACTCATTCACATCTCAGTCTCATGGCTCTAACTGAAACCTGGATCAAACCAGAAGACACTGCCACTCCTGCAGCTCTCTCAAATAATTTCACTTTTTCACACACCCCTCGTCCGACAGGGAGGGGCGGAGGTACTGGTCTGCTCATCTCAAATGATTGGAAATCTGAGCCCATTCCTTCTCTATCTGGCAACTGCTCATTTGAATCACACTCAATCACTATCACTCACCCTGCAAAAATCCATGTTGTAGTTATTTATCGCCCTCCAGGTCAACTGGGTAACTTCTTGGAGGAATTGGATATGTTACTCTCTCACTTCCCTGAGGATGCCACTCCTCTGGTACTGCTCGGTGACTTCAACATCCAACTTGATAAACCCCAGGCTGCAGACTTCACCACTCTTCTGACCTCATTTGACCTTAAGCGAGTATCTACTACAGCTACTCACAAATCAGGTAACCATTTGGACCTTATCTACACACACTACTGCTCCACAGATGACACTTTAGTTGGTCCATTGCACACCTCAGATCACTTTCTCATCACTCTTAACTAGGGGTGGTTAATCTGTCTGATTTCCCGATTCGATTCGATTACGATTATTGAAGTCCCGATTCGATTACAGTCGATTTTCGATTATTAACGATTCTCGATTAGCGATTATTAATTTTCCATTTCACAACAGTAAACGAAAATACACTACAAAGTGATTGCAGTATAAAAAAAAAAGTCAGCTACTGAATTACTTAACTTGAGTAACAACAACTCAAAGCACTTGTCGTGTAGTGTCATGTAGTTACACAGAAATGAATACATCACATTGTGTTGTGACTCATCAAGTTGAACTAAACAATAACAAATAAATGAAAGGCTTATTTCCTTTAGGAAGTAGATCAGAACCAACATACTGTAGAAATTGGACAATTTTCTTCTAGAAAGACAACGTGTTCAGGTGGAGGAAGACTGCAGGTTGCAGTCGAAACATGTCAAGGTAAAGAAGAAGTTTTTTCTCCAAACACCTTGTCTTTCTAGAAGAAAACTGTCCAATTTAATCATTAAGAAGACAAAATGAACATTTTTGAACAACTTACTGTAGCTTCAGCTTATATACTGTACTGTAGAACACAGTGACAAAATGTCAAGAGTGATGGATGCGGTGCGCGCGTGAGGGGGGCGGGAACGCGTGGAACGCTCGAGCTCCTCTCGTTCGTTTCCTGACGTGAGAAAGACAAAAGGGGGAAAAACGGGTTCGTGTCGGAGGAGTGTCGAGGCCCGTTCGGTTCCGTGAGCGGGAGCCGCGGGTCGGTGCAGCGGAGCGTTTCCAGCATCAGTCCGGCTGTGTGTGTGTGTGAGATCCGCTCATCGCGTCCTCAGGATCGCCTTAATTCCGCGAATGTGCGCGTCGATGTGTGTCGCGCTCGCTCATCTGAAGCGCTATCTGCGGATTGAAGGCGTTTATTCGGTGTTTGTGCGCGAATCTGAGCCGTGCTAACGCGCTAATGCTAATGTGCCTGAGCTCCAGAGGAGGCGAGGCGGGAGGATTTCTAGAGTGTTCCCTCAGAATCATCTCAGCATTAACGACAGATTTACATTCATCTAATGAACACACACACACACACACACACACACACACACACACACACACACACACACACACACACACACACACACACACACGGTGGTAGAGTCAGGTTTAGATAAATAAAAAAATCGATTTTTGAAAATGTAATGATCGATTCATGCTCGTCCATAACATACTCGCGATTAATCGATAATCTATTTTTTTCACCACCCCTACTCTTAACCTCCTACTGACTCCTGACACAACACACTCCTCCCCAGATCACCTTTCTGCATAATCTACGCTTGCTCTCTCCCTCCCATCTATCCACTATGGTTTCATCCTCACTCCCTCCACTTGCTCAGTTCTCAGCACTGGACACTAACAGTGCTACTGACACTCTTTGCTCCACTCTAACATCTTGCTTAGACAACTTCTGTCCCGTTTCATCCAGGCCCCCTCTTTCTCTCTGCTCTCCGAAGCTGAAGTCTCCAAACTCATCCTTTCCAATCATCCCACTCCTGTCCGCTTGATCCTATCCCCACTCACCTCCTTCAGGCCATTTCTTCTTCTGTTACTCCTGCACTCACTCACATTGTCAACACCTCTCTTCACACCGGGACCTTCCCCACAGCATTTAAGCAGTCTCGGGTAACCCCACTGAAGAAACCCTCTCTGAACCCAGCACTTTTAGAAAACTACAGACCGGTATCCCTTCTGCCTTTCATTGCAAAGACACTCGAGCGAGTTGTTTTTAACCAGCTCTCTACGTTTCTTGAACAGAACAACCTCCTGAACATCAACCAATCCGGCTTCAAAAGCGGCCACTCAACTGAGACTGCCCTGCTCTCGGTTACGGAGGCACTGAGATGGGCAAGAGCGGCTTCCAAATCCACAGTACTTATCTTACTGGATTTGTCTGCTGCTTTTGACACAGTTAACCACCAGATCCTCCCGTCAACTCTCATGAAGATGGGCATCTCAGGAACTGCTCTCCAGTGGCTCAAGTCTTATCTCTCAGGTAGGTCCTTCAGGGTGGTATGGAGAGGTGAAGTGTCTAAGTCACATCATCTAGCCACTGGAGTTCCACAGGGCTCAGTGCTTGGACCACTTTTCTTCTCCATCTACATGTCATCACTGGGATCTGTCATTCAGAAACATGGCTTCTCCTATCACTGCTATGCCGACGACACTCAACTCTACTTTTCATTTCAACCAGATGATCCCACAGTTGGTGTTCGTATCGCTGCCTGCCTAACTGACATTTCAACCTTGCAAAGACAGAACTGCTTGTGGTCTCAGCACTTCATCACAATCTCTCCATTCAGCTAGGATCATCAACCATTACTCCGTCCAGGACAGCCAGGAACCTTGGAGTTGTGATTGATGATCAGCTAAAATTCATTGATCACATTACTGCAACAACCCGGTCCTGCAGATTTGCGTTATACAACATTAGGAAGATTAGATTCTTCCTATCAGAGCAGGCCACACAACTCCTGGTCCAAGCTCTTGTTCTCTCCAGACTGGACTACTGTAATGATCTTCTAGTGGGCCTTCCGGCATGCACTATCAAACCCTTGCAACTGATCCAGAATGCAGCGGCGAGGGTGGTCTTTAACGAGCCGAAGAGAGCGCACGTCACGCCTCTCTTCATCAGTCTGCACTGGCTGCCAATAGCCGCTCGCATCAAATTCAAGACACTGGTGCTCGCCTTCAAAGCAACCACTGGCTCTGCACCAATATACCTAAACTCGCTTGTTCAGACTTACACACCCTCCAGGAGCTTACGTTCTGCCAGTGAACGACGCCTTGTGGTGCCATACCAGAGAGGCATGAAATCGCTCTCACTGACCTTTTCCTGGACCGCCCCCACCTGGTGGAATGACCTGCCTATGTCAAGTCGAGCAGCCGAGTCTGTAGCCATTTTCAAAAAACAGCTAAAGACACATCTCTTCCAGCAGCACCTGACCAATCAAGAATAGCACTTAACATTCTATTCATTTTCTGTCTGTCTAATTTATAAAAAAATAAATAAAAAAAATTGTTCTGTGTTAGATTAACTGAGACTTGTTACAGCACTTACATACTGTTGCCCTTGACTGCTCTAGCAGCTTCTATTGCTCTCATTTGTAAGTCGCTTAGGATAAAAGCGTCTGCTAAATTAATAAATGTAAATGTAAATATGTGTGTATGTGATGGGTAGGTTTAGGGGCAGGGGCAGGGGCAGTGTGTGTGTGTGTGTGTGTGTGTGTGTGTGTGTGTGTGTGTGTGTGTGTGTGTGTGTGTGTGTGTGTGTGTGTGTGTGTGTGTGTGTGTGTGTGTGTGTGTGTTTGTGTGTGTGTTTGTGTGTGTGTGTGTGTGGGATGGGTAGGTTTAGGGGTAGGGGGATAGAAAATATGGTTTGTACGGTATAAAAAACATTACGCCTGTGTTTATAAACAATAAAATGCTCATTCAGTTATGATGGACAAATAATTTATTAAAATAAAAGAGAGATGATACACAGAGAAGGCATAAACACAGATAAATAAAGACTCGGTTTTTATGTGAACAATATTCACTGTAAAAAAAAATTGTTGGTTTAACTTAAAATTAAAGCGAGTTCATTGACATTTAAATTGGTTTAATCAAGCAAACGCTAAATATTGTTATCACAACCATATGAATTATCAATAACTGTTCATTTGACAAAAGAAAAAATGTGACGACAAATCATAAAAATACTTTTTTACAGTGTTCAGTCTAATGTGTTAACTTTACTTCATCAGTTTCTAAAGACCAGCTGTGATTACATCATTACCTCATACTGTAAATATAATAAAAAAATAATAACCAAATATTATTTAGAAAAATTCTAATTTTGTGGCGACAGAACGGAATAAATGGCTTAACAATAACGAGCACTGGAGTTATATTTAATACACATTCATAATCTGAGCACACACATGACATCCCAAAAGCTGTGCCAGTGACACACAACCATCACAAAATACTTTCAATACTGAAAAAGCATCAAAAGAATAAGAACGTCTAATTGCACTTAATATTAGCAACATGTTCATATTAAACTACCGCATCTGTACTTCACTCATTACAAAGAGATCCGGTCCACTTCACACACATCTGAACACTCTGACACACTGGAGGAGCAAAACCAGTTCATGCTGAAGCAAGAGCAGCTGAGGCTGAGGCTGAGCGTCTGGAGTGACTGGACGAGCTTGAAGCGGGAGATTAAAAAGGTTTTAAAAGCTCAGTCTGAAAGTTTTAAGTTTCTCAGACAAATTGTTTGTTGTGCAGTTGCTAGGGTGTTGCTCTGTGGTAGCTAGGATACTTGAGGTGTTTGCTAGGGTGTTGCTCTGTGGTAGCTAGGATACTTGAGGTGTTTGCTAGGGTGTTGCTATGTGGTAGCTAGGGTACTCTGTGTGGTTGCTAGGGTGTTGCTATGCAGTAGCTAGGGTACTCAACACGGTTGCTAGGGTGTTGCTATGTGGTTTCTAGGATACTTGAGGTGGTTGCTAGGGTGTGGCTATGTGGTAGCTAGGATACTTGAGGTGTTTGCTAGGGTGTTGCTATGTGGTTTCTAGGATACTTGAGGCGGTTGCTAGGGTGTTGCTATGTGGTAGCTAGGGTACTCTGTGCGGTTTCTAGGGTGTTGCTGTGTGGTAGCTCGGGTACTCTGCGCGGTTGCTAGGGTGTTGCTATGTGGTTTCTAGGATACTTGAGGTGGTTTCTAGGGTGTTGCTGTGTGGTAGCTAGAGTACTTTATGCAGTTTCTATGGTGTTGCTATGTGGTTTCTAGGACACGAGGTGTTTGCTAGGGTGTTGCTATGTGGTAGCTAGGGTACTCGGCGTGGTTGCTAGGGTCTTGCTGTGTGGTTTCAAGGATACTTTAGGTGGTTGCTAGGGTGTTGCTATGCAGTAGCTAGGGTACCCAGTGCAGTTGCTAGGGTGTTGCTGTGTGGTTTCTAGGATACTTGAGGTGGTTTCTAGGGTGTTGCTATGTGGTAGCTAGTGTACTCTGTACCATTTCTAAGGTGTTGCTATGTGGTTTCTAGGATACCTGAGATGTTTGCTAGGATGTTGCTATGTGGTAGCTAGGGTACTCAGCGCGGTTGCTAGGGTCTTGCTGTGTGGTTTCTAGGATACTTGAGGTGGTTGCTAGGGTGTTGCTAAGCAGTAGCTAGAGTACCCGGTGCGGTTGCTAGGGTGTTGCTATGTGGTTTCTAGGATACTTGAGGTGTTTACTAGGGTGTTGATATGTGGTAGCTAGGGTACTCTCTGCGGTTGCTAGGGTGTTGCTATGTGGTAGCTAGGGTACTCTGCGGTTGCTAGGGTGTTGCTATGTGGTTTCTAGGATACTTGAGGTGTTTGCTAGGGTGTTGCTATGTGGTTTCTAGGTTACTTGAGGTGGTTGCTAGGGTGTTGCGATGTGGTAGCTAGGGTACTTGATGTGGTAGCTAGGGTACTTGATGTGGTTGCTAGGGTGTCCCTTCAATTTTATTTTTTCGAAACCCCAGTGGCAGATATTTTTCCTCGTTTTAAGCATAAACTCTGAATTTAATTTTGGTGATTTTTTTTTTCAGCATAAAATAATTAATATTTTAGTTCATTTCTCTTCTTCAGTAAATGTGTCTTGATTTAAGAATGTTTAGATATTTGTGCAAGAAAACGAGACAGAAACTAAGGGAAAACTCTTTCTAATACGCTTGACATTGTGCACTATGAATATTTTTGGCTCTGTGACCAATTATTATTATAACCTTTATTTAACCAGGAAAACGGTTATAATAATAATTGGTGTCATAAATTGCTGTTGTTCTTCTATTGTAAGCGCTTTGAATCAAAATTGAGTCAAAAATACTAAGGTGTAAATGTTAGTGAAGACAGATGCCCATGTAGTTCACTGAGTCCACTGGTTTTGAGACACAGCCGTTATGTAAGCACAAGTAAATATTATTAGCAAGAATTCATATTGTTTGAAAGAGGAAGTGACTGAATGCTGGTCGCTAATGCATGTGTCCCACATCAGTCATTCCCCTCACTAAAAGCATCTGCTAAGATTCTGAATTGAACATGTTAAGATCCCTTTAGTCAACTACAGCTGATGCATTAACTAACAATCAGCAATATATTCATTCATCTTTCTTAACATTAGCTAATATGTTCATGTTAGCTCAGATACATTAAATAATATTAACCCCTTAACCCCCCATTTTGGCAAGTGGGGCATAAATGACATTCCCAAAATAAAAAGGTAATTCTGGACTGACACATACATTTAGAAAGATGACGGTTTACAGTTCAATTACTCAAAATTACTCAGACTGATATATACATGCTCAAGCATAGAAAAAAAAAATTAATAATATAATATTTAAAAGTATAAACATATTATGTGGACGTGGTATAACCACAATTAAAGTGAAGTCACCTGTGTTGGTCATGCTTCATTTCAACTCTGAGGATGATATCTCTAAAACTATGCATTGTATGAAACATTTTCATGTGTTTTTTGAGAAGTCTAATAAAAAATTGCGAATTAAATTATTAATGGCCTCTATAACTCCCTGGCGAGGGGAACTGCTCCATTCATGCTTCTATTGTTCTCTCTCGACGAATGTTAGCACCTCTGCCGATATGAGACTTAATCTTCATTATTATTATACATTATTAGCCTTTATTCCAGCATTACATTGCTTGCCCATCCACACCACATCCACCTATTAATGCATTAACTAACATTATCTAATGAGACCTCACTGTAAAATGTGTAAAAGGGCGCAGATTCCTTTTGAACGAATCTTTAATGTGACTCGGGATCAACACGCTCTCTCAGAGAGTGATTGGTTCATTTTGTGTTGACCACGCTTGCAGGATTAGTTGACCTCTCGAGTCCTCGGCTTCGAGTCCTTCTTTTGTCACGAGACGAGACCGCTGTAAGAAATTAGTTATTCATTCCCAAAGTTCCTTACAAACAAGCGTGTAGTCAGTTTTTTTTAACTCTTACAGTTACATTATGCGTTTCTGGTCTCACATTGTAGCTTTTTTTTATTTCTTACAATTTATTACATGATGGTTGTCCGGCTATCACCAGATCAAGCTCAATTTAAGATTGAACATTGGTCTGGGGAGTCTGCTCTGTATTTTCTACAGCACAAGAGGCGTGATAAACTAGCATAATTCAAATGACTCTGTACGCAATTGGATAGTCCTTCAACCAATCAGACCACAAGAGGCGTGATGGTAGCTAGGATGCTTGAGGTGGTTGCTAGGGTGTTGCTATGCGGAAGCTAGGGTACTCTGTGCAGTTTCTAAGGTGTTGCTATGTGGTTTCTAGGATACTTGAGGTGTTTGCTAGGGTGTTGCTATGTGGTAGCTAGGGTACTCTGTACGGTTTCTAGGGTGTTGCTATGTGGTAGCTAGGGTACTCTGTGCAGTTTCTAGGGTGTTGCTATGTGGTAGCTATGGTACTCTGTGCGGTTGCTAGGGTGTTGCTATGAGGTAGCTAGGGTACTCTGTGCAGTTTCTAAGGTGTTGCTATGTGGTTTCTAGGATACTTGAGGTGTTTGCTAGGGTGTTGCTATGTGGTAGCTAGGGTACTCTGTACGGTTTCTAGGGTGTTGCTATGTGGTAGCTAGGGTACTCTGTGCGGTTTCTAGGGTGTTGCTATGTGGTAGCTATGGTACTCTGTGCGGTTGCTAGGGTGTTGCTATGAGGTAGCTAGGGTACTCTGTGCAGTTGCTTGGGTGTTGCTATGTGGTTTCTAGGATACTTGAGGTGTTTGCTAGGGTGTTGCTATGTGGTAGCTACTGCACTCTGTGCGGTTGCTAGGGTGTTGCTGTGTGGTTTCTAGGATACTTGAGGTGTTTTGCTAGGGTGTTGCTATGTGGTAGCTAGGGTACTCTGTGCGGTTGCTAGGGTGTTGCTATGTGGTAGCTAGGGTACTCGGTGCGGTTGCTAGGATGTTGCTGTGTGGTTTCTAGGATATTGTAGCTTTTTTTATTTCTTACAATTTATTACATGATGGTTGTCCGGCTATCACCAGATCAAGCTCAATTTAAGATTGAACATTGGTCTGGGGAGTCTGCTCTGTATTTTCTACAGCACAAGAGGCGTGATAAACTAGCATAATTCAAATGACTCTGTACGCAATTGGATAGTCCTTCAACCAATCAGACCACAAGAGGCGTGATCAACGGGCAACGACCCATTGCTTCTCTATCCGTCATCGTGTTAAACCCGCCAATAGTGCGCCAGGTGGATAAGCCAGTCTGTGATTGGTTCCCGCAAAAATGTAACAGAAGTAGTAGAAATGAATGTACAGGTTTCCAGACTGAGTTGCAGGGCGAAATCAAATCGCCGGCAGATCCAGCTGGGTTTACCCAGTCTAACATGATGGTTATTTTCCATAACATTGAATGCAGAGTTAATTTTGACAGAAAATCATTTATATAGTTTTAGTCATAGTCTTTTGACTAAAATACCATTTAGTTTTAGTCATATTTTAGTCACCTGAATTGTGTTAGTTTTAGTCGACTAAAATCGAATGAGTTTAGTTCAATTGAGCATTTAAGCATTAAATCATCGACTCTTACTTGAATAAACGTCAAAACTGACATCCTGACATAATTGTGTTTTTGACCATTAAAGAGCAAAAATTGGACACTATAAAGAGGTCACTATATATAGAGGTCACTATATATACACACTATACAGCTATATAGTTTTAATATTGCTGTATTTCTGTTTTAGTTAGTATATCAGGTTACGCTAAAGCTTCAAATAAGTTTATTTATTTTTCAATTTCAGTCAGCATTTATTTAATTTTAAGTAATTCATATTTTAAATGGCTTTAGTGAACCATTATAACCCTGATACTTTATTGAATAATGTGTCAAATACTGTTCTTAGCCTTTCCTCCTCACTATGAATTAAATGGGAATGAAATTAAATATAGTTTATTGTGTAATCAAACATATATATAATGCGTGACTTTAAAGGGGTCATAAACTGGCTTTTAAAAAAATTTTATACTGTTGTCTGAGGTCAACTTATGACGTCTGCGTGGTTTTTACATTCAGAAACATCATAATGAATAAGTAATAGGCTATTTTCTGCCCTGGTTTTGAGGCTCTCTGAAAAACGCTAGGTTTTGATGGGCGTGCCGCACTGAAGACTTGGAAGTAAACGCCCACGGCTATGATTGGATAAGATTTGCATATTTAATGAGCTTCAGCTCCCCTCAGTCCATGTGGGAATTGTTTTGAAAGCGTCTGGGGAAACGCTCACAGGACTCGCAAAATATCTTTATCAAACAAATGCAATGATTCATCTCTCATCCACCCGTGATTGATTGGAATGTTATTTTTTTATTACTTGGCCGGCCCGATCATCAGTGAATATAACCGCGAACCGCACACACACACACACACAGACACACACGCACGCACGCACGCAAGCGCAGGCCGATACGCTTTGGTAGCCTGTCTGAAAAGCACATAGCCCCGGGACGTTGGGCTTTGCGAGCCCTGGCCCATTACGTTACAAGTCCGAGTCTGATCACGAATGAACCAATAACACCTCAAATAAAGGAGTTTGTGACAGCGTGCTAAGGTATGTAATCAATAGATATCAAACAATCTGTAACAATGCAATACTAACACATATAAAACCATGTTTTACTCACATAAGTGTGTGTTGGACTATTCCTGATATAGAAGGCACAGCATTGTGTTTTAATCTCAATATGTCTGCAAATCCAGTCTCGACCTGTGTCTTGTTTATAGTCGATTCTGCTGTGAAATGAAGCGAACAAACGCCCAATGTCTTACGCACGTGAGTTGGAACCGGCATGTTTATCTATCGTTTTCTGGGCCTGGTGTCAATAAAAGCTTTTCTTTGACTAACAAGGAAGTTTTCAGCTCTGAAACTTACAGGATATTCTTATATCACGATTTCTCAATTCATCACCCCTTTAATTATAAACACGCTGGAAATACACCGGGACTCTTATTTTGAAATGCCTTACTATCGCAGTTCAGATGAGGATATAAAATATGCATTGTTACAACCGTCTGAAACATATTACTACATAAACATTAAATGGTAAAGCAAACATTATTCCTCAGCATTAGTTCATAAACATAACCAGTCATAAATTTGTGTTATTGATTGATTGAGCCGCTCTGAAGCGCTGTCGCGTGAGCCTGTAGAAGCTCAGAGCCGTGTTTTCCCGCCGTTAGATCCGCACGTTACAATTAAAATACACAGGACATCAGTTCTGACCGGATCTCTTCCCTAATCGGCCCTCCCAAACATTCTCCTCTCGTTTTTATTCTTTGACGAAAATGACAATAGATTTTCCTCATAGTTTTTGCCATCCAACCATAGTTTTTATTTAGTTATTGTCTCGTTTTCATCAGTGGAAAAAGGTTGAAATGAACACTGATTGAATGTGGTAATAAAGAGTTGGTAATGCTTTAAACTTTATCCGTATGATGGGGAAAAATCACTTTGATGAAGCAAAGATAGCTACAAATAAAAACAACATACAGTTACGTGACAGAAGACCGAACGTCTCGAACCTGAGGCTCGAATCGAGAGATGAACTAATCCCTTCTCTATCCAGTACAGAAACAGCTCAGCTGATGGGAATGTCATGGGAAGAATGAGGGATTTATATCAGGAGGTGATGTAAACTAACAGATAAGCAATGAATTAATCATTTCTGTTTCTCATAATTTGGCCTTGCATTGCAATTGTTTTGCTTATTCTGAATGTGATCAACGTCACGTAAGTTGATGTGTTGGAGAATTTGGCTATTAACATGTAACATTTTAATTATATTCTGCTGAAATGAAAGAAATGACTTGATGTCAGTTTTGATGAACGAGATTCAAAGATCCAAGTCAGTAAAATGATCCGAACTTCCATTTACTAGCTCTTATTGATTGCCAAAACAAATAAATAAACAAACAAGCATGTGTAGAAATGAGTGAAGAATTGCAGAGAATTCAATGTGTGCAAATTCAGACTGATTGAGTTTAATTCCCAAGAACAAATCCTTTAAAGGGGTGGTTGATTGCCCCTTTTTACAAGATGTAAAATAAGTCTCCGATGTCCCCAGAGTGTGTAAATGAAGTTTCAGCTCTACAGGTGTTGGTCATAATTAGAATATCATCAAAAGTTGATTTATTTCACTAATTCCATTCAAAAAGTGAAACTTGTATATTATATTCATTCATTACACACAGAATGATATATTTCAGAAGTTAATTTCTTTTAATTTTGATGATTATAACTGACAACTAAGGAAAATCCCAAATTCAGTATCTCAGAAAATTAGAATATTGTGAAAAGGTTCAATATTGAAGACACCTGGTGCCACACTCTAATCAGCTGATTAACTCAAAACACCTGCAAAGGCCTTTAATGGTCTCTCAGTCTAGTTCTGTAGGCCACACAATCATGGGGAAGACTGCTGACTTGACAGTTGTCCAAAAGACGACAATTGACACCTTGCACAAGGAGGGTAAGACACAAAAGGTCATTGCAAAAAAGGCTGGCTTTTCACAGAGCTCTGTGTCCAAGCACATTAATAGAGAGGCGAAGGGAAGGAAAAGATGTGGTAGAAAAAAGTGTACAAGCAATAGGGATAACCACACCCTGGAGAGGATTGTGAAACAAAACCCATTCAAAAATGTGGGGGAGATTCACAAAGAGTGGACTGGAGCTGGAGTCAGTGCTTCTAGAACCACTAAACAGACATATGCAAGACATGGGTTTCAGCTGTCGCATTCCTTGTGTCAAGCCACTCTTGAACAACAGACAGCGTCAGAAGCGTCTCGCCTGTGCTAAAGACAAGAAGGAAAAAAAGTGGTCCAAAGTGATGTTCTCTGATGAAAGTAAATTGTGCATTTCCTTTGGAAATCAGATTCCCAGAGTCTGGAGGAAGAGAGGAGAGGCACACAATCCACGTTGCTTGAGGTCCAGTGTAAAGTTTCCACAGTCAGTGATGGTTTGGGGTGCCATGTCATCTGCTGGTGTTGGTCCACTGTGTTTTCTGAGGTCCAAGGTCAACGCAGCCATATACCAGGAAGTTTTAGAGCACTTCATGCTTCCTGCTGCTGACCAACTTTATGGAATTGCAGATTTCATTTTCCAACAGGACTTGGCACCTGCACACAGTGCCAAAGCAACCAGTACCTGGTTTAAGGACCATGGTATCCCTGTTCTTAATTGGCCAGCAAACTCGCCTGACCTTAACTCCATAGAAAATCTATGGGGTATTGTGAAGAGGAAGATGCGATATGCCAGACCCAACAATGCAGAAGAGCTGAAGGCCACTATCAGAGCAACCTGGGCTCTCAACACCAGCAGTGCCACAGACTGATCGACTCCATGCCACGCCGCATCGCTGCAGTAATTCAGGCAAAAGGACCCCTAACTAAGTATTGAGTGCTGGACATGCTCATACTTTTCATGTTTTCAGTTGGCCAAGATTTCTAAAAATCCTTTCTTTGTATTGGTCTTAAGTAATATTCTAATTTTATGAGTTACTGAATTTGGGATTTTCCTTAGTTGTCTGTTATAATCATCAAAATGAAAAGAAATAAACATTTAAAATATATCAGTCTGTGTGTAATGAATGAATATAATATACAAGTTTCACTTTTTGAATAGAATTAGTGAAATAAATCAACTTTTTGATGATATTCTAATTATATGACCAGCACCTGTAAATACCCCACACATAATTTTTTATAGCATGTTAAAACTGTTTGAGGGTGAGCAAAAACATGCCGTTTTATGTGTGTGTCCCTTTAAATGCAAATTAGCTGCTGCTCATGGGGGCGGAGCTTCAAGAGCTCGTGTTAGCAGCTCTGCTGACTTCACACAGACACGCAATGAAACTGTTCAGCCTTTTATGATCAAACCAGAGTCGGACTATGGTGGAGAGACTCAAGAAGACAACATGTAGAATGAGACAGGACGTTTCTGAAGGGATAGCTTATGCTAATCAATGACCAAACTCATAAATTCATCAACTGTCATGATAATCTCACCCCCTTTGTTGCGCGTTCCCGGGGGCAGGGTTTATGTAAATTTCAGGGTTAGTGATGTCACTAACCGTGAAGAAGCTCGTTGTAGTCCCTACCAGTCGTTTGTTGTAGTCTTTAAAAAGCAAGAAAATATCTCCCTTTGCATTGAACTTTGAGCGTTGTAACTTTGCAGATGTTGTTCATGCTCAAACATTAAACACTCACTAAAGTTTAAAAAGTGAAATCATAATCAACCACCCCTTTAATGTAACCAACATGCTTGCTTCATTTGAAGTGTATTAAAATATCACGTTTTCATATTTACAACACGGTCAGTAGAAAGTGTTCAAAACACATGCTGTGTTTCCAAAAGACCTCTGTGATATATATTTGTATAAACAGCACTACATCTCTTAACGCAGTTCTTCGGGCATGTCTGTAAAGTTTGTATCAAAACACATAGACGTAAGTTGATCGGCTGTCGCTACCCACCACGTTCTTGGCGGTGCACTTATAGACGCCATTGTCTCTGCTGGAAGGGTTCTGGATGACCAGTGCACCCTGCGGATGGAGATACTTGTTCCCGTAAAGACGCGGCTGGACGCCAACCTTCAGCTGAAGGCCGTCTGGCATTTCCCAAATCACCTCGGCTTTCGGTGTGGCGAGAGGCATGCAGTTTAACTGAACCGCCACACCGGGCCGGGCGTAGGTCACCGGCGCGGGTCCTTTGGTTATGCGCGGAGGATACGCGATTACGATCACTGAAACCGACAGACTGGAAGATCCGTGTTCATTGTTGGTCTGGCAGACATACATTCCCCTGTCGTACACAGACGTCCTTTGGACGGTCAGAGTGCCGTTATTCAGAACAGCATAACGCCCCGTCGCCTGCGGCCTGGTTAGGACGACTCCGCTCGGCAAGGTCCACGTGAGTTTGGGCCACGGATGACCAGCGGACAAACAGTTGAGCTGCAAATTCTCACCGTTTATGATGCTGACGAGGGAGCTGTATTGGTTGACGATGTCCGGCTTTCTTTTGGACTCCAATGTCACAGTCCGCTCGACATATCCGGCGCTGTTGCGCCCAATACATCGATACCGGCCCACCTCGGAAACCGTCGGCTCTCGAATAACCAGCGTTCCATCAAAGCGGTGGTGGAAACGGAAAATGCTGGTTCCCCTGAGAAGAGAAGTCCCATTGGGGAGTATCCAGGTGATCTCCGGAGCTGGTCTTCCTTCTACGGAACAGTTTAGACTCACTGATATCCCATCGGGAAGCGGGACGGACTCTGTAGGCGGACTTCTCAACCGTGGCTTTTCAACATCCTCGGTCACCTCAAGTTGCACCTGGAGTTTGGTTTCTCCACCTTCATTGCGTGCAATGCAAAGCAGCGCAACGGAGTCGCTTATCCGCGCCGCACGAATGTCCAGCGTTCCGTTGAGGTGGACCGTGATCCGTGAGCCGTAGTGCGGCGCGGGAAGCACAACGTCATTGGGAAACACCCACATGATCCTTGGAACAGGGTTTCCGTTTGCCTTGCAGTCTAAAAGCACACGCTGGTCTTTCATGACAGTTTTACGGATGATCCCGGGACTCTCAAATCCGTTGATGACCGGCGATGACACAAGGACTTCAACATAAACGACTTTCTTGTCCATTCCCACTACATTCCTGGCTGAGCAAGTATAATTTCCGGTGTGAAACCTCTGGATCTTCTGAATCTGCAAGGTGCCATCGTTGGTGAGCTGGTACTTGTCGGATACTGGCATTATGACGCGTTGAGTCGGAGACGTCCATGTGATGGTGGGAGTCGGTTCTCCTTTGGTGCTGCAGTTGAGGATGGCGGTTCCAGCGTAAGGAACTCGGATGGAGCTGTAAGCGTTGTTTCGGATGATCGGTGCATCCGCCAATACCTTAATATGAACCTTCATTTCATCTCTCCCAATCCGATTCTCAGCGTAGCATGTGTAGTTGCCTTCCTCTTTCATTCCCACTTCGTTTAAATACAACGTGCCGTTGTCGAACATCACGTATCTCTTGGTGCGGACCCAGTTATCGTCGGACTGTAGGGCGCTGTTCACTATGGTACCGTCTGGAAGACTCCATGTGATCTCCGGATTGGGAAAGCCTGAAGCGACGCAGTCCACTTTCAGATCTCCTCCGTACGACACCTTGTGATCGCTCAGTGACTTGTGGTCGATCTTAGCGGCTTTCATCATCACGTTGACTTTAAGGAGAACGTAGTCGTCGCCCATTTTGTTTCTGGCCACACAGAGATAGTCGCCCTCGTCCTTCTCGGTCACTGACGTGATAGCGAGGGTGCCGTTAGAGAACACTTTCATTCTGCGATCAAAGCTGAAACGAGAGATAAAGACAGAGGTTACATTCTGATACTAGGAGACTAGTACATGTATCATTTATTAACTCTTTCTCCGCCACCCAGATGGGATTCAGAACGATGATCAAACACAGATGGAGTAGATGGAGTCGTAGCTCACCCCGGGTCAACATTTAATTCAGTCATTTCAGGCCTTTTTAATTTATATGCTGTCGAATGGTTGATGATTGCGTTATTTTACATATGCATATTGCAAGTTTTTGCTTCTTCTTCTCCTGTGTTTGGATCCGGAGATTCAGTCCTCTTTCAGAAGATGCGTAATAGCGCCCCCTAACATATAACAGAGAAAACACGGAAAGCCGCAAATTTACGTCAATGGTGGGGAAAGAGTTAAATGGCTCATATAATTGGAGGACTCAAATTTTCATTGATCTTATTTAGAGATAAAATAGTTAAATGTAGAAAGGAGTAGGGCTGCGCAATATATAGAAATTATCGAAATATCGCAATATGCATATTGCAAGGGCACGCAATATCTGAATGATTTTAATAGGCTACTTCAACATTGTGAAAAGTGTACGTTTTAGGTCGATCCATATACCCATCTTGATGAGTATTCATGTACACACAGTCGGTTATGCTTTAAGTGAAAGATATCAGTTGGGGAACGAAATTACACACTTAAAGCAATATCGTATCGCATATTGAATATCACATTATTTAACAAGGATATCGCATATCGTATTTTTCTTCAATATCGCACAGCCCTAGAAAGGAGCATTTATGGAAATACATTTGTTAGAAAACCTTTTAGAGGATTAATTTTAGACATTATGTCAGCTTATTTTGTTACCGTCGTGGCAAAAACATGTTATTAGAATAGAACTAAAGATATACAAGATACATTTTTCCTAAAAATTCTAAAACTGAATTTGGATTAAAAACCATTTCACAGAAGATCATGACAAATAAAATGTTCCTCTTTTTTTGAGATAGGAGATAACTCAAAACTTCATTCCAGTGAATAAAGAGCATTTATTGAAAAAATATGACTCTTTCTGAAATCCTTGTTTTCTAGTGTCAGAACCCCACATTTTAGCAAACGACCGCCCACTTTTACACATAAACATTGCCTATTTGTACGGCTTTATTATTGAACGAAATATCACCCCAGGACGAGCTCTAGGACTGTGAAGCTTTGAGGGTGTTGATGGACTCCATCTACTCCATCTGTGTTTGATCATCTCTGAATCCCATCTGTAAGTAGTCTTTGACAAAAAAGTCAAAGTGATTTTCTCAGCTTTTTGCTCAAAATGTTGCTTTTTTAATGAGACTGACCCACATATAAGTGTTGATGAACAAGAATGCATGAAGCTAGAATATATAGCTTCTTTTGATATATGTGCATGTTCAGATGTTCACACAAGATATTCTGTGGGCCATGAAACTTGTGAAAATGACCAAAAACGCTGGAAAATGTAATGTTTATGTTCACTTAACCCTTAATCACCCCTTGGGGTCCAGCTGACCCCACTGGACTTTTCCTTCATTTTTAAAAAGTGTTCCCCTCATCTCAGGAAAAGTCACAGAGACTCATACCCCTAAGTAATCTATCTAAACAGCCACCAAAAAAACATTTAAGCATTTTTTACCATTTAAGGTCCTCTGGGTCAGATTCACCCCACATTGAAAATGAATGGAAAAATGAAAAATACTTTTTTTTTCACATTGTTTGTCACAAAAATAAAACAAAATCCAATATAAATCTGAAATTTCTACATTTAAATCAAGGTCTGGTCCTAAATCATAAACACAAAATGGAACGAACTTTCTCTCTCTCTCTCTCTGTCTCTCTCTCTCTCCCTATGGACCTCTGCTGGATATATGTGGTCATTGCACTTTCTTTCTATATGATAATTCCTAAGGTTTTTCCACAAACCTGCAGATGGCAGTATTCTATCCATAACACATAGAGCAATGTCCAAAATCAATTTAGATTTAATTAAGATCATCATTTAAGTGATTTTGTCATAAAAAAATATTTTTTTTATGAGCCAATTTATGGCCTAGTTAAGTAATTGTGCAATAAATAGGTAAAAAAAACTACCAAATATCCACAAAAAAACAGCATAAATGTAAAGTTGAGAGGTAAATAAAAAAAATGATATAGTTTTCCATGTAAAAAATGTATATTTCCTCATGCAATCGCTCTGTAAATGTTTGGGGTCTATCTGACCCCAAGGATCACAAACGTAAACCCTACTTGAGGGGTGATTAAGGGTTAAGACATAACCGACTGTGTTTACGATGATACTATGCATTTTGACGTAATTTGTGTGAATATTCGCGCTGTGAGACGCGAGGGCGCGCGTTCATATCAGTGGTATATGCGCCGATGCTGATATATCTGCGACAGCCTCATATCGGCCGATAAAATTGAATAAAAAAGTGCAACCATAATCAAAGTATCTCAATATTCAAAGTGCAAATACAGACCATTTTTTTCTTCAAGCATGATAAAGAGCTAAGAGACGGTTACAACTACACAGCCCAGCCCAAGATAGCTTTCATATGGGGAGATATTCGCATGCATGATCAGGGAGACGCTTTCAAAAAGCGGGGTATTGAAATCTCTTCAAATGTGCGCTCACGTTTACTTTCGCTTTCAATTTCACGATCGCGCGTACTCTGTGAATTGTGGAGCTGAACAGGCATTTTAACAGATGTTGTGCAACGAATCCTCCGCCACGGTCCTGTCCGTCATCTCGTCACGTGATCAGTGCTACTCGAACAGCTCGTGTTGGATGAGCTGATGGAATTGAAGCGATTGTTATCCACCTGAATTAAACGTTTTATTGCTATAAAAAGCAAAACGACAGTGGAGGCGTAATGTAAACGTATTCTATCCTAACTTCACCCTCACACTCCATCATCGCAATATCATGTGAGACAGCTTTTCACCTCGACAAGAAATCTTGTCACATTTTAATCTCGATTGGCACGAGATCTCGTCACACCCCTATTTGTATCCCACCAGTATGAAAAATGGCCTGTGTTTTAGTAGTGGTATATAGTACGTTTTATTCCAATGTAATAAAAATTCGTGCCAAGACAAAAATGTACAAAGGAAATCCTAATGAGCTCGGTCTCATGTAAGCCTGAGCAGATCACAGAGAGCTTCAATGATCAACGTTAATTCAGAACTAATGTTGTTTCATTTTTGCTACACTGCATTTGCTTTGTTGTTTGTCTCGTCCCTCTGTATCCATTTCTTTTCTTCTTATTTGCCTGTCCTCTGTAATTAATTACACTTCATGCTGTTTTGCTGTTTTGTTAATCATGCTCTGTAATCAACAGCGTATATGTATATAATTAAAGTGATTTCAAAGAGATCTCCCCTATTTATGGTCAATAGATTTAAATTCTCAATTACCCTTGTTTTGTTGTTATGTTTTAGGTCCCCTTTGCATGTGAAATGTTTGATTATTTATGTTTATTGAGCTTTTCCATCATTCAATTTGCATCATTCAGCCTCTTTGCAAAGTCTGCATTAGAAATGAGTAACAATACGTTGGTTTTATCATATAAAGTATTTCACGTAACTCATCATTCAGCCTCTTTGCATTAGATTGTGACATATTGACAGACAATCAGCACTGAATTCTGCAACTCAAACGGCTCAGATTAGGCCAAAATGATCATGGATCTTGAAATACAAGCATCCTAAATAGTTTTTAAACACTCAATAGGCATTGCTGACATGCTTGACTCCTCATTAACCTCAGCTCTGGGAATATTTTTTTGGATTTGTCCGACCAAATTTGAAAAGCTTCCCATACACACACACACAAATAAAATACACAATACTGGTGTCATTTTACTGGAAACCCTTTGAAGTTTCATAAAGCACTGCTAAAAGTGATAAACATGTGAGTATATGTTGTCTGAGCTGTAATAAACCCCCGCAAAAATGAGGCACTTTTTGATTTGTTGGTTATAACTTCATTGTGAAAGTGTATATCTCAGGCCCTGTGTGCTCTAGCACCCTGCAGACAGTTTGGGCTGTTTCCACTAGATGGCAGCAAATACTGGAGAATTTTTTGTCTGTATCACACTCTAAAAAAAATAGGTTCTATATGGCACCAAAAATGGTTCTTCGTCGTAATCATAGGGGAACCTATGCATCTTAGCATGTTCTGTATATGGTAGCGGTGCTATATAGCACCTTAGTCAAAGAACCGGTGAAGAACCTCTGAAGAACCTCTGAAGAACCACTGAAGCACCAAAATTGGTGCTATATAGCACTAAAAAAGGTTCCCCTATGATTACGAGCCAAGAACCATTTTTGGTGCCATATAGAACCTTTTTTTTTTTAGAGTGCATGTTGTGTGCAAGATTTATTCAAATGGATCTGAAGAGAGGAATATTACCTTTTTTATGTAATTTCCACCTACCCAAAATCTCTCCAATATACACTCTAAAAAAAAAGGTTCTATATGGCACCAAAAAAGGTTCTTGGCTCGTAATCATAGGGGAACCTTTTTTAGTGCTATTTTGGTGCTTCAGTGGTTCTTCAGCGGTTCTTCAGAGGTTCTTCACCGGTTCTTTGACTAAGGTGCTATATTGCACCTCTGAAGAACCTTTTTTTTTAGAGTGTACAAGTCTCCCCATACACTCTAAAAAAAAAAGGTTCTATATGGCACCAAAAATGGTTCTTCGTCGTAATCATAGGGGAACCATTTTTGGTGCTATATAGCACCATATCTTAGCATGTTCTGTGTATGGTAGCGGTGCTATATAGCACCATAGTTAGCGGTGCTATATAGCACCTTAGTCAAAGAACCGGTGAAGAACCTCTGAAGAACCGCTGAAGAACCACTGAAGCACCAAAATTGGTGCTATATAGCACTTAAAAAGGTTCCCCTATGATTACGAGCCAAGAACCATTTTTGTGCCATATAGAACCTTTTTTTTTAGAGTGTATACAGTGGTATAAACGTACACACTAAAAAATGCTGGGTTAAAAATAACCCAAGTTGGGTTGAAAATGGACTAACCCAGCAGTTGGGTTAAATGTTTGCTTAAAACAACCCAATCGCTGGGTTAGTCCATTTTTAACCCAACTTGGGTTATTTTTAACTCGGCATTTTTTAGAGTGTAACATCCCAGAATAACAAAAGGATTTTGTTCCAGTGTTTGCTGACATATGCTGGAAACAGCCAGAACTGTCTGCAGGGTGCTAGAGCACGCAGGGCCTGAGTTACACACTTTCAACAATGAATTTATAACCAACAAATCAAAAAGCGCCTCTTTTTTGGGGAGGTTATTACAGCTCAGACAACATAAACCACTGCTAAAAGTGATAAACATGTGAGTATATGAAACTTCAGAGGGTTTCCTTTAAAATGACAACAGTATTGTGTATTTAGAGACAGTGTGTGTGTGTGTGTGTGTGTGTGTGTGTGTGTGTGTGTGTGTGTGTGTGTGTGTGTGTGTGTGTGTGTGTGTGTGTGTGTGTGTGTGTGTGTGGGTGTGTGTGGGTGTGGGTGTGGGGGGGAAGCTTTTACATTTGGGTCGGTCAAATCCAGGCAGAAATGGTCCCAGGCAGAAATGGTCCCAGAGTAAATAAGTTACTCTGTGTAAAGCTTTCAAATGGTGCCACATATGAGGTCAAAGCTCCTCCACAGACATTTAACATTTAAAGTATATACTTGATGACGGTCCTTGGAGTTTAAGAGGATAAACGACCCCTGTAATTAACCAGAGGACAAATCCAAAATGAAAACATGGCAAATCTCTTTACCTGTAATATGCATCAACCAGTTTTTTAGATGGCGTCCTCCAGATGATCCTAGGATTGGGGCTTCCAGCGGCCGAACAGTTGAGACTCAGCTGACCTCCATACCGGACTTCAGTGTTGTGTGCAGAAGTGGACATGATCCTGGCGGAAGTCGAGTTCCTCCTCACCTGCAGATTTACACTCCTTTTAGCCACGCCCACTGAGTTCACAGCCACGCATTCGTAATTCCCACAATCCTTCTCTGTAGGGTTGCGAATAAACAGCGTCCCGTTGGGGAAAACAAACAAGTTGCTATTGATGAACTGCGAGGGGCGAAGCTGCGTGCCGGTAAACGTGACCCATCGGATGGCGGGACTGGGCGAGCCTTTAGCGGTGCAGTGGATGAACGCGGACTGCCCGTCGGAGATGGTGTGGTTCTCCCAGCGCTGCTCATGGATCGTGGGAGGCAATGCTGCAATTTGGAGCCTCACGGAAAGCATGTCGGCCCCGGCAGGATTGCTCGCTATGCATTTGTAGACGCCTTTGTCCAGGTAATTGGTGTGCTTGACTTGAAGTGTCCCATTGGCGAAGAGCATGACCTTCTGTTCGGTGTTACTAACGGCACGCACCACTGATCGGTTTGGAAGCACCCAGCTAATGTTCGGGATTGGGAGACCTTGTGCTTGGCATTCCAGGAGTGCACTGTTTCCTAGAAACACCGTCACATCTTGATGACGTGGAAGGGTCACCCTGGGCGCGTGGGCCGACACCACCAGGGTCACCATCATCTTATCGACGCCGTGTGGATTGCGAGCGCTGCACAGATACTGCCCGCGGTCCTGAAGATGGACGTTGTGGATGACAAAAGTCCCATTGGACTGGACTTCAAAACGCTGGATTCTGGTATTGGTCGACATGACTGCGCCTGAGGAGAACAAAATGTGAGGAAGGAGATTAGTTGATTTAAAGCAGCGGCTTTTACTCATTCGGAGAAAGAGATACTGAAGACAACAAAAGTGTCAAATTAATAAAAAACTTATTACATTTAGAAAAATAATAAATGCCATGAATTTACAGACAGAAAGGCTGCACAAAACACTGTTATAATAATACTGTTAGTTTCTCTATAACAAATTCTAATTAATATAAATTTTTTATTTAATAACATGTAACATAACATAAAATGTAATATCATTTTTATATGTGTATATATATGCACACACAAACATATATACACACTTGTGTATTTATTATATATACTGTAAATACTGTAATATTTGTATGTGCATATTATTTTTTATTTTACTCATCACAATGTCCCTGAACACTGGAGTAATGGCTGATGAAAATTCAGCTTTGAATCACAGAAATAAATTATATATTAAAAGTACATTAAAATAGAAATCCATTATTTTAAAATGTAATAATATTTCACAATATTACAGTTTTTTTCTGTATTTTTAAATACAGGCTTGATGAGCATAAGGGACTTCTTTTAAAAACATTAAAAATAGTCAAGTTTCCAACATTTTGACCGGTATTAATATATATATATATATAAATATAACTGTGACCCTGGAGCTCAACACCAGTCCTGCGTCTCACGGGTATATTACGGTAACAATACATTGTATGGGTCAAAATTATTATTTTTTCTTTTATGCCAAAAATCATTAGGATATTAAGATATTTTGTAAATGTCCTACCATAAATATATAAAAAATGCATTATTAGTAGTAATATGCATTGCTAAGGACTTCATTTGGACAACTTTAAAGGAGATTTTCTCAATATTTAGATATTTTTGCACCCTCAGATTCCAGATTTTTAAATATTTCAGCTAAATATTGTCCTATCCTCACAAACCATACATCAATGAAAAGCTTATTATCTCAAAAAAATGTTAAAGACCCTTAAGACACATATATACACATACATACAGTACCTAATTGAAAAGTGTGGAAGCCTATAAGAAAAAACATTTAACTTCTATTGTAAAACAATAAACGTAAAGTATTAAGATCACATTTGGTTTATGCATTAAAATTATACTCTATTTTCTTGAAACTAAGTCATATGTGAGTTACCTGTGGAGACTTTGGTCCAGGTCAGGAGGGGTTTCGGCTCCCCCACAGAATCACACGGTAACTGCACATCTGTCCCAGCATTCACAGTCACTGTGTGCAGTTTGGCAGCAGAGATTCTGGGTCTCATTTGCAGGACGGGAAGAGTTTGTGATCCTTGAGATGAAAGAACTGCACTCGACTGTCTGTTCACTGATTGGTGGATCTGAATTTGGTTGTTTGGCTGTGTGGTGCTTGCTGGGGGACTTGATATAGCAGTTGATGTCAATATTTTAGGTGCTGTCGTTGATTTGATGTTGTTGACAGAGTTTAAATCCACAGATGAGGTGGTTCTGACAATATTGGGTCTCATGTGGACAGATGGGTTTCTATTATGATAGTATGGATACCTGTGATTAGTGCTGGGAAATCTTCCCCTGTGCCTGGAATCTATGACGTTCGTCCCAGGATTTCTTGAGTAAAATGGGATTCTGTTGTCCGGTAAGGGATAACTGGGTGTTAACTTCAGAGCAGGTGTAGTTGTAGTAGTAGTAGTAGTAGTAGTAGTAATGGGAATCATGACTGTACTTGCCAGTACTGTAATTGTGGGTGAAGTATTCAGTGTTGTTGTAGGAACAATCAAAGGTTCATCGAGTTCATTGACTAACCATTTCCTTTGGTCTTCCTTAGAAATCAAGTTTGGTTGTAAGAAGTTAATCCCATTGGCTTCATTGTGAGTAGGCACTTGTGAACTTGTAGCTAAAGACTCGGTTTGTGTGCCAACAGATATTATGGATTCTGTAGGAGTCTTTGCTGTTGAGGAAAAAACTGATTCTTCTTCTTTAAAGTTTGGATTTGGTTGTGAAAGTGGGAAGTCTCTGGGTTGTGGCATGGAGCTGACTATAGATTCTTCTATGGAAATATAATTTTCTCTTGTACTAGTTGCTTCCAATGTGTCGTTCTCTCTTGGGACATCTCTAAAGTGTGATTCAGTTGAGTTCAAGACATCCAGCCTGTCTGTGTCCAATGTAAAGCCGGTCTCTGTTGGATCCATCTCTTTGTTGGCTTTTGGCAACGCTGTTGAAAGCGTGCTTGTGAACTCCTGCCGAGCAGTTGTCAGTGGTACAGTTTCAGAGCCAAGTTGAGATGTTGGAGCTACACCCTCGGGAACCATGTACTCATCCATCTCTTCCTCCTCTAAAGAAGTAATGTCTTCATTTTCTAACCCTGAAACCCCAGACACCGTTGCGGATGTTGTGCTGATGGGGTGAGATGTAGAGCTTGCCATCTCCTGAATTTCGAGGAAATTACTTGTCTTCACTTTGTGGATTTCTGAACCAGTTTTCCCAACAGGGAGGGAGATGGTATTTTCCTCATTAATGGCATTTGTTAATTCTCTCTGCACTGTAGGATGGACTGGCGTGCCTTCAGTTAGGATTGTGGGGTGTATAGTCGGATATTCAGACATACGAGTTACTGTTACTGGAATAGTCGGATGGATTGGCATGCTTGTAGATGAAAATGTAGAGTGAATGTGAGCAGTAGCTGGATGGATCAGTTTGTCTTCAGCTGGCTTTGTGGGATCTGTATTCAAAGTTACAGTTGGTACAACTCGTGTTAGCCAAGGTCTTCTTGTAGGAAGGTTTGAGAACGGCCTTCTGAACTTTATTCGCCGCCGACCTCCAAATCTCCGCCTGGAGCTCCAGTGATCTTTGGCTCTCGGTTGTGTTGAACTAATGCTGATGGTTGATGTGGTTGAAAATGAAGTGCTTTCAAGCTGCCCAGAATCAAAACCCCCAATCTGTGACTGCACACCAGTCTTTCCGGAGAAATTAAGATAATTTTCTGTCTCAGACTTCGGGTTGATGACAGACCCAGAATATACTTGGTTATTCTCTGCACTTATGGTGCTCACACGCCCTCCTTCGGCAACGTTCACCTCTGTCATAACATAATGAGGTCCAGATGTGGGATTTGAGATGTAAGCCACTTTGTCTGAACGAGTGTGTAATTCTGGAGGTGCCGTTCGGTAGATGTTATAATTTGCTCCCTCTGTATGCGGTGTAATTGCATGCGTGTGGTAAACATCCGTTTGGTGTGGTGTGCTGAAAGTGTTTGATTCCTCCTGTGGATCGGAGTCACCTGAAGAACTCTCAGTGTTGTCAATCGATCCTGGATGATCCTCGTTCACCTTTGGTGTGCCTTGTTGGGAAATGTGAATTGATGCATTTTTTGGAGATGTTTTCTCACGGATTTTGGCCAAAAGATCAGCCCATTTCTGGGGGTCTATTTTGTTCTTGCCATTAATGGTTCTTTGATTTGTGATGGCAGTTCTGTTCGGTTCATGCATGCCCTTTCTAAAGGGCCGTCTACGCCGCATGTTGCCTTGTGTTCTTCCATTCGGACCCCTCCTTCGATTAATAAAGCTTGTGTTTGGCACTATTCTCTCTTGAGTTTCAGAACCATCTCCAGAAGCATCTTCCACATCCTCCAAATAGGCTTTTACCTTAGTGGACACTCCCGAAGCAGACTGCGGTCTAATGGGATACCGTCGCAACGGCTGGATTCCTTTCCGTCTCATGACAGTTAGTTTAGTAGCCAGCACATCCACACCGTGCTGGTTCATGGCGATGCATTTGTAATATCCGTTGTTGTCAAGCTGACTATAAGGAAGGGACAAAGTCCCGTTGTCGAAGACTAAAGCCCTGGATGTATTTGCGTTGGCTTTCAGTACACTGCCATCTGGAAATATCCAATTCACCTCAGCATCTGGTGTTGCCTTAGTAAGACAGGGCAAAGAAGCAGACTCGCCAACAAACTTGGTCAAAGCATTCCCGATCTCCTGACCTGGAAGAGGAGTTGAAGACTCCATAACTGATAAACGGAAAGGCAGAACATCGATATCTCCTGCAACCTCAGCAATGCAGTAATAAACCCCAGAGTCTCTGTGCTCGACAGATTTAACGTGAAGCTTGCCGCTTCTAGAGACGCTCGCTCTGTTGTCCATCGAGCTGAACGCAGCTTTAATCTTCGACCCATCGGGCATCATCCAATGAACGGCTGCGTTTCCAGAGCTTTGCACACGGCAGTCCATTTCAATCACACCACCGACAACAGAACTGAAGCTCGTCTGGGTTTTATTGTCATGTTCAATCATGACCCAAGATCTGACGAGCTCCTTGTCTGTGGTTGTTGTCAAATGAGTATTAAGAAGGAGTCTCACACTTTTGGAGGAGGAAAAAGGTCTGTTTAGCTTGAGGTTCATGAAGGACTGCATGAGCCAAGGTGGATGGGCTAAAACATTAGCTCGGACGCCAGTGTAAAAGAAGGCATCCTTCTCGATGTCCTGTCTGTATCTGTAGCTCAGCTCCGGCTCTCTGCTCAGCATGATTTCCCTTCGCAGATGCATGGGCACTTCACTGTAGTAAGCAAGAAGCCTCCAAAAGCTTTCATAGCTGTCTCTGTCCACAGGACACTCCACGTCAAAGAACAGAGTCACGTTAGCAGCGATCTGCAGAGATTTTGTGTAATTCCAGGAGATTTTAGTGGAGTCGCTTGGTTCAAGTATTTGGCAGATCAAGTCCACTTTAGTCCCATGCTCGTCGGATAAACCAAAGGAGACATTTCCGAAAGGAGGTTTGATCCTGTCGATGGGCAGGAGTTCACTGATGTTCTCCTCATGCGAGATGTTCTTCCCTGGAGAGCTGATAGCCGGTCCAGAGCAGATGAACTCTTTAAGATCAGAGATCTCTTGTCCTTTGAGGTGTTTAGGAAATGAGCACAGTGGACAGAGCTGACCGCTGGCAAACATTCTGTCCTTCTTGCATTTCATCACCCCTTGGAAAAGGAAACAAATTCAGATGGAATTAAGAAAGTGCTAAACATTCAAACAAAGCGCATTCTGAACTTTAAAAAAAGTCCCAAACAGCAGATACATTTTTATGCTTCTAAAGCTTTTTCTTTCTCACTTGTTGCTTTGTAATTATACAAATTTTGAAGAAATGCTTTAAAATTTATTCCTAACCCTTAGACCTAAGTGTTAATTCAAGTTAATTTCCAGTTGAAAATCCTCTTTGACTTACATTCAGGGCCTAAAATTAGCATTCTCAACTGCCAAATGTGAGTAATAATCGGCATTGGCGAGCATATGAAACCGGGTCACATTTTTATGAATAACAATGCATCACAAATGTGAAACATTTGTTTTCGCCAGTCACAAAAGTTTAAGTCTTGACAATGTAAAACAAAGAGAGCTCATTCTGTTACTTGTGCGCTGTGTGGAACGCTTTGTATGCGCAAATATCTGAAGCGCGCACCCAGAAAGCCACGTCTCAGATCGTGCACGAATACTAAACTGAGCTCTCTTTCACGTCTTCTTACACACAAAATTATGTTAAAAAATAGTGACATCTAATACCCCTTTTCCACCGAGGCAGTGCTGGTGCTGGTTCTGAGCCAGAGCCTAGTTTCAAATGTTTTTTTTGTCTTTCCACACCCAAAGCACCGGCTCTGAACCAGGAAAAGTGGTTCTTAAGTAGCATCAAAACATTGCTGGTCTAGAAGTAAGAGTGGCAAAAACGTTTGTTTTAGGCCCTGCTTACAAATCATAAATTGTTTAGCATTTAAAATGTAACAGACAGTGATGAGGCGTTTGGAATATATCAATTCTGATCATACTGAATTGTAATTGGCAGCATTTTATTAACACAGAACCAAAGACTGACTGACCAACCTGAACTGACCTTAAAAGATTTCCTTCAGGAAATTCAAATCTTTGATAATGGTGAGCACTTGAAGCACTCAGCAAAACGGATGAATTACCTGAATTTCGCGCGCTCCAATCCTGTATCCAGCTCATCCGGCAGTCGCAGCTCCACGGGTTGCCGTACAGGAAGAGGTTCTCCAGCTGAGGCATGTTCTCCAGCATGTTTCTGGGCAGCGTGCGGAGCAGGTTATCAGACAGGTACAGATGCTTTAGGCTGGACACGGGGAAGCGCTGCAGCAGTGAGAAGGTGCTGAAAGTGGCAGGATGGAGCTTTTGCAGGTGGTTGGCCTCTAGGTGGAGCAGACGGAGAGACGTCATCCCGCTGAACGCGCCCGGGTGGATGAACTCTATGCGGTTGTGGTCCAGATGGAGCCTAATAAGACCCGTCAGACCAGAGAAGGTATGCCCGGTAATGACTCTCAGCTTGTTGTAGCTCATTTTAAAAACCTGCAGGAAACGACAAAAAAAACAAGCCGGTATTTTACTGCATTCTCTAGAGCTAGACCAATCGAACTAGAGTGACTTTTACTGGCCAGAAGTGATAATTAGGAGTAAATTAAGGGCTAGTGTGCTTCATCAAAAGGCTGTGATTTTACCTGTAAGGAAACAAGATCCTGAAAAGCACCGTCTGGTATTTTCTGCACATTGTTGCCGTGCATCATCAGCAGCTCTAGTTTTCGAAGGCCACCGAAAGAGACGTCTGAGATGTGATTTATAGCGTTAAACCTGTTAAAAAGCAAATGCATTGTTAACAATACTACTCTCAAATTAAAGTTACATTTAATCATCAGTATGGAAGCTCGTTTCCACCACAGGAAAGGTAAACGCGATCTCTTTTTTTTAACAAGTTTATATCTCACAATTTTAAAAATGTGAATTGTTTTTGAGAAAAACCTTTTTTTATTCTGTGGCAGAAACAAGCTTCCAAACATGGGTTACTTCTTCATGATGAAGTTATATTATACTATTTTTATGCACCATTTGTTTACTAGGACTAAATATTACAGTCCTAGTAAAACAAAAATGTTTATAACATGGAAGGCCTGGGCTGCTTGTCACATCAAGAAGTTGTTTCAAGGTCTTTATCTCAGTATTCAGGACATTTTGTGTCAAAAGTCACATGATGAAAATGTTGTCTCTGATGATTTTATATGCTGATTTCAAACATGTAGTCTAAAATGTGTAATGTTTTTTATAAATGATATCCTGTGATCACACCCCAAACTATGGACGCTTGTTTCTGCCACGTAATACAAAACAAAAAAGACAACTTTTTATCCCTGAAATCTGACTGTTTTTCTCAGAAATGTGAGATATAAGCTATATTAGTGGGGCAAAAAAGTATTTAGTCAGCCACCAATTGTGCAATTTCCCACTTAAAAAAATGAGAGAGGCCTGTAATCTTCATCATAGGTACACTTCAACTATGAGAAAAAAATCCAGAAAATCACATTGTCTGATATTTAAAGAATTTATTTGCAAATTATGGTGGAAAATAAGTATTCGGTCACCTACAAAAAAGCAAGATTTGTGTCTCTCACAGACCTGTGACTTCTTCTTTAAGAGGCTCCTCTGTCCTCCACTTGTTACCTGTATTAATGGCCCCGGTTTGAGCTCATTATCAGTATAAAAGATACCTGTCCACAACCTCAAACAGTCAGACTCCAAACTCCACTATGGCCAAGACCAAAGAGCTGTCAAAGGACACCAGAAACAAAATTGTAGACCTGCACCAGGCTGGGAAGACTGAATCTGCAATAGGTAAGCAGCTGGGTGTGAAGAAATCAACTGTGGGAGCAATTCAAGACATAAAAGACCACTGATAATCTCCCTCGATTTCGGGCTCCACGCTAGATCTCACCCCGAGGGGTCAAAATGATCACCAGAACGGTGAGCAAAAATCCCAGAACCACACTGGGGGATCTAGTGAATGACCTGCAGAGAGCTGGGACCAAAGTAACAAAGGCTACCATCAGTAACACACTCCGCCACCAGGGACTTTCGCCAGTTCATGTCCGGGCCCGTCTGAAGTTTGCTAGAGAGCATTTGGATGATCCAGAAGAGGATTGGGAGAATGTCAAATGGTCAGATGAAACCAAAATAGAACTTTTTGGTAGAAAACTCAACTTGTCGTGTTTGAACTTGCACAATGGGTGGCTGACTAAATACTTTTTTGCACCACTGTATCTATAATAACTATATTATGTTAAACTATAAAGACTATTTTAGGCTGGTTCCATTTTGACAACTCACCCCATACAGTGTATCAATGAGCGTTATATTAACTACCGTATTTCCCCAAATAAAAGCCTGTAGTCAATTAGACCTCGGCCTCTGATAGTGGCCGGGGGCGTGGCCAGCACAAACAAATAAAGGCCGGTCTCAAATTAAGTCCGGGGAAAAATTATTTCCTTTCATTTCATGTGCTTTCAAGTTCAGCGTAATGTACAGTAGGGTTGTGCCGAAGGAGCGAAAGCATCGTGACCATTGCGAGTGCGACGCACACTAATCCTGGTCTCTTCTATACTTAACCTAAACACTTTGCAGGGATTGCTCTGTAAATTAAATAGAGAATATAACTGATGCATATCTGCTATTTTAAATACTGTAGTCTATGAGAGATGTGACGTGTGTTAGTCTGTGAAAGCTACACAAATGATCTGGACAATCTCTTAGCCTCTTGTCTTTTTTACACATCTTACTCTGCATTTAACTTAAACTATTTTATTTTGTACAAGAAAACAGCATAGGCTTCAAAATAAATGATGTTATTGAAATATTGTAAAGTGGTCATTTGAACAACACGAACGAACATTTAAAAAACAATATGCAAAATCAAAATTGAATAGCTCCATAACGGATTGAGAAAAGTGCGCGCATTAGTTGGGTAAGAAAAATAACTAAATTATAGGTTTTTTTAAAAGTAGAAAATAATATTTATGTAAAGAGATATATATTAAAATAAAAAGTGCTTAAAGGAACACAACTCTTCTTAAGTGGAAGGAAGCTTTTTTCCCTCACGTGGAATATAGAAAGCACATTAGTTGGGTTAGTAAAATAACGAAATTATAGAGTTTATATCGAGTCTATAAAACACGAAAGAACAACAAATATATCAGAAAGCCTTTCTTTAAAGTGAATTTCGTTTTGTATAAATTGTATCTTAATTTTAATCTATGTTTATCAACCAAATTGCCCGGATTTAATAAATAACAAGCAAATAGCTATAACAGACAATGACATGGAGGCGGCCGCGCCGCGTGATCAACGGCTTAAATGAACAACTACTAGAAAATAAAAAAATCTTTAGTCAGGGGCAGCCCTTAGTGTTTGTTTCAGATAGGCCTATATTTGATCCAGCAGGTCACAAAGGGAGTTCTGGGTTGAGCGGCGGTGTTGAGCGGAAAGAGCTTCAGAAATGAGCGGATCTCCAGAAAGACGCAACAGTCACAATATGACCTCATGTATGTTTTAAAGGTCCTGTTCTTCGTGATCCCACTGTTCAAACTTTAGTTAGTGTGTAATGTTGCTGTTAGAGCATAAATAATACCTGTAAAATTATAAAGCTCAAAGTTCAATGCCAAGCGAGATATTTTATTTAACAGAAGTTCCCTTTCAAAGCCTACAGCGAACGGCCGATTAGGACTACATCCCTCTACTTCCTTCTTTAATTACGTCAGTAGAACAGTTTGTTGACTAACCTCCGCCTACAAAAATACGCGAAAAAGGGGGCGTGGTCTTGTTGCTCTCCCACGTGGAGAAGAGGAAGTGTTACGTTTGAGTGTGTTTGTCGCCATGTCGTCGAGACGCTGTTATTTTCATCCCGGAGTCAAATCACCTTTGTTTGGCTTTCCCAGGGACGCTGTAGAGATCATTGAGCGCATACATCTCCCGTTAAGAGGCGTGACCTTTCCGTGCAAGTTACGTGCGCTAAGCTGCTGTCGAATCACAACACAGACACCGCTGGCACAATCAGAACTCGTTACGGATTTCTGAAGGAGGGACCAGAGTTTCATAGAACAAGGAACTCATCAGCCGTTTTTAGGACAGTGAAAACAGCGGTGTACAGATGAGTACATTGTGTGAAAAATACTGTGTTTTTTTACACGCAAAACATGAACACGTGTTATATTGCACACTGTAAACACAATCAAAGCTTCAAAAAAACACGAAGAACGGGACTTTTAAAAACACAATTCTACTTATAATACTTTTTAATGGGCCACTTAAAATGTTTATTACAAATAAATTATTAAATTCTAAAAATGATTAAAATGAACAAAAAATTGCATTGCATTTGCAATCCTTTGAAACCACCCCTTCCCGCGCCCCTGATGATATCTGTCCTCTGGAGCGCTATCGCTTTTCATTTAAAACGCTTTATTTAAAACAATTATTTTTTTCAAATAGACGGAATTCGAAATACAGGCCTGCCCCTAATAAAAGCCTGCATCAAATAAAACCCGTGACCTTCTGCAGTTCAGGTAAATAAAGGCCCCGGCTTTTATTTGAGGAAATACGGTATATCATTTCTCCTGGTCAACAATAATGTTTTTCTGATGTCAATACTGTACAATTTGTCAGAAATTGACTTTAAGGCAATTAAAAGATTTAAAAGACAATTCATATTTAGTGATATTATCGTTTCGACTCCACTACTTGAACTGAATTAAGCTGAATAATGTCTTCTGTAGAGCTTCTTATAGCTGAAATTTCATAATTTATGAATTTTACATTAACACACTATTTTTGATTGTCCACTTTAGACATTCTACTAACTATAAGTACATGTGAACTAACTCTCATTAGAGTATTAGTAGACTGTGTTTAGTAGACTGCGTTTACACTTAAAGGGGCACTTCAGTGCTCGGAAGATGAATGTGTGTTTAAACTGGGTCATTTATGTAGTAAAAATGTGAAATAATTTTTGAATTTGGTGCCTTCTAGACTGAGAAAAGACAACAAAAATTATTTTTGTCTCATGTGGATGAAAGACAACAACTCCCAGAATGCACTTTCTTCGCTGCCCAACGAGGCCACTCCCGAAGCCATGGCTATTGGTTATCACTTTCCCACCGCGGCTCCGTCCCACCGTCGTTTTGATATTCATAACACAACAATTAAAAACTGAACGTGTCTTTTCAATAAAGTGTGAGTGAGCCGAACGAAAGTCACGTCACAGACGCAGCAGTGTCAGATCTCATTCATCACGAGAGAAGAGCTGAGCAGAGCTGAGGTAAGCGCGGCTCATTCTCAGCGCGTGTCCAGTCTGGCGCGTTATCAGATCGCATATGGAAGCTAAACATTCATAGGAATTCATTGAAAAGTTGAAACACTCGGTTTGCTCTGCACCGCAAAAACGGTCCAAATGATAGTTTCAGTGCAGCTTCAGAGGGCTTTAAACAATACCAGACGATGAATAAGGGTCTTATCTAGCCAAACCATCAGTTTCTGAGAGAAACCCAGCAGTATTTATGCTCAAACGTGATCATCTCTGAGCTCAGCCATAACTTCCGCTAAGTGAGGTCAAAATACGAGCGTGGTATATTGATCGTAGATGCCTCATTCGACTGATCCGTGCAAGCGCTAATGAGGCATCTACATATACATCTATGACCACGCTCAAATTTTGACCTCACTTAGCAGAAGTTATGGCGGAGCTCAGAGATGATCACGTTCGTCTGATAAGAGGTAAAATAATAGCATAAATACTGCTGGGTTTCTCACAGAAACTTTTGACATGTATTGGCTTCAAGAGAAACTGCGGGAGGAGCCACTTGGTTAGGATAGGCTGAGTAAATAAGCTTTCCATTGATGTATGGTGTGTTAGGGTAGGACAATATTTAGCCGAACTATTTGAAAATCTGGAATCTGAGGGTGCAAAACAATCTAAACATTGAGAAAATCTCCTTTAAAGTCCTTAGCAATGCATATTTCTACTAATAATACATTCCCAGCTAACAATTTTAGGCTATAAGAACGTTTCCGTAACGTTCCCATTAAGTTATAAAAACGTTATTTCTGAATGTTCTAGGAAAGTTAAAAGCGTCCAGTTTTTTTAAACGTTGTATTAACGTTCTTGTTAGGGTATAAGAACGTTATTGAAAATGTTTTTAGAACGTTCAATTCTCTTGACACAATATAATAAGCTATTGTGTTTTTTTTGTTTTGTTTATTGACATCGTATTTGATTTATTTATTTTAAAGGTAAAACCACATGTATAATTTACATTTATATTACATTTATGTTGAAAACATAATTATTTTATAATCTGGGATTTTTTTCGGACAATATTTGTCAGCCTTTAAGTGCATTGTGTCATTAGTTGTGTCATTGGATATGCAAATTATGTATCTGAAGTTGATTTGCAGAAGAAAAACGCTGTGTGACTAATTTGTAATGACTAATAATAGTTTTAATGTAATAACGTTTTTAAAACGTTCCTGTAACAATGTCAGAATAACGTTTTAAAGCTAACATTTTTAGAACGTTTATCAATAGTATATAACGTTTACACAACGTTCTAATAACGTTACTGCAAGAACGTTTTTTGAGAACTTTCAGAGAACTTTAGCCAATGTTCTGAGAACGTTCCCTGTTAGCTGGGTTTATGATATATTTACGGTAGGAAATGTACAAAATATCTTCATGGAACATGATCTTAACCCTTTAATTGTCACCCCCCCCCCCCCCCCCCCCTTTTTGAGAATACACACGAAAATGCACTATCCAAACTTAAAGGGCTGTAATTGAAGAATGCTTTGGAATATAGACCAAAGTTTGGTCTCGTTTTAAAGACGACACTCTGCAGATTATTGCTGAAGTGAAAGCAATTCAAAATATGAAAGGACAAAAGAGTTATGGAAGTTTAAATTTACTGTAAATGAAAAATACTGTACTAAATATTTTTTATTTCATATAAAATATATATTTTACAAAAAAGAATTTACTCTAAAATTACTATGAAATCAAAACCATATGTCTAACCAATTTGTGTTCCAAATTTGAAGTTGATATCACAAAAATTAAAGTCCCCATGAGATTTTGTTTAGGCGTTGTACCAAAAACAGCCACCGGGTGTCATTAAATTCCATGTATTGTTTTTTTGATGCATTTTCTTTAAATTTCTGTCCAAATATCACTTCCATCACAAAACAGTCACCAAATATGGACCCTTGAGACTCAGACCTTTCCGACAATATGCGTTTTGTTAAGATTGGAAAAGATTTTGATTATAAAGTAGTTAAAATAATTGTTGTAATATGAAACATGACGCCGCCCACTAGGGGGAGGAGCCCGCTAGAATAATTTAGAGTAACGTTTCCATGGTAACCCGTCTGATTTCAAAACGGTTTTCACAGGATGAAATTTGAGTTTGTAAGCTTTCAAATGATCCCTAATTTATGATAATTACTTAAATATATGATACGAAAAAAGGCGGTCAAAAAAAGAGCACCAGGCGTCCCACCTGTGGGACGGTGACATTTAAGAGGTATATCCTAATGATTTTTGGCATAAAAGAAAAATGGATAATTTTGACCCATACAATGTATTGTTACTCGGGTCACATGTGATCATAACCTGCCATGCTTTATACCAAAGAACATGATGAGAAGTGACTCACCCAAAATTAATGCGCTGGACTTGTTTGGAGATGCCCGCGGGCACGGCGGCGAGCGCACGGAAGGTGCAGTGCACTTCAGCGGCCGCCGAACACGCACACTGCCGCGGACAAACACCGCCGGAGACCGGAAGACTGACCAGCAGCATCAGCACCAGCCCCACGCAGGAAGAGCCCATGATCACGCGCTTCTGAAGCGTTCACGTCCCTCGATCACTGAGACACACCATTACATCTCACACACAGCCCGTGTCCAACATCATCCTACTGGATAAACTGATTCCTCCTTGAGATCTGGATTACTTCCACATTATAAATGCATTCCTTAAGCAGTTTTCAAAACTCATTTATTTAGTGAAATGAATTAAATTAAGCCAGCATGAAGACAAACAGCAGTGATAAATGCTGAATACAGTCAAACCGAAAATCATTTTATCATTTCTACTAGTGTGTTTAAGACACTATAGATCATTTCTGGAAGTGACAAGAGCAAAATAAAGTAAACTCTGATATATTATACCCAGAAAACACCAAATTTGGGAGCAAAATGATTCAGACACTTTGAGCTGACCATGTGTTTGACCACAGACTGAACAAAATCAAGCATTGCATGGTCATGGGTTGAGCCAAATTGGCATTATCTGCTGATTGTAATCCATTACATCAAAGTTATCTGACATTATCAAGATGAATTTGTTCTGACACAGAGTTCTTCTCACATTTTCTTAAACTGTGATAATATGAGAAAACATTGAATACATTTTGGTTTGACTGTATATATAACAAGTTTCAACCTTTCCTATATGCAAGTTATGACGTCCTTAAATGAAATGAAACTCACCTTGATGTTCTCTTCTCGAGCCTTCATTTCCTTAAAGTAGATCAGCTTCACATGGAAACCCCATCCACCAGGTTTTCATGCTTGATAAACGCAACATCCAGTGGAATATCAAAGCAGAGGAAACTCATTCAAAGGCTCATGTAATGAAGAGCCTCCATGCGGATCCTGTTAGGTGCTTCACCGTCTGCACGGGAACTCTGAGTGGAGCTGGAGCAGAGAGATTGTGAAACCCAAGCTTGAGTAAGGAGGGGCTAAAGGAGAGAAACCCCCTCAGATTATCTGCCCTCCTTTGACAACGGTCGTTCGCAGCTGCTCCGTTTGATGCCTCCGGGCCAAAAACAACCGAGTGCTGCTACTGCTGGACTATTAATACAAATAAAGCTTCTTTATTGGCATTTATGGGTTGATTGAACCACTAAAGGTTCACTCTAAAAAATAATAAACTTTGAGTGAATGTAGAGTTAGAGGAACTTAATCATTTGCAGCATAAACACCATTTTTTAAAGTTGATTACTCAAAAAAAATAGTTGTAGCTCCAGAACCAATTAATCTATTTCAGTTCACATCACCAGCTATCATACAGCATCACTGCATTGGTTTTTATTGAGTTTGAGCGAAAAACCTAGGACTAGTTCGCGAAAGTCGTTTTTTTCAAATAATTGTGAATATTTAATGAACAGTTTGACTGACAGCAGTGGTTCTTGAGGCAAAGTTGTTCAGTATGAGGAGATCTATCAAATGATATGCATATTGTGTGAATATGTAAAACACATATAGGGGCTTAACTCGTTAGCGCCTACTAGTGGCCGATTGATGCCACTGGGCCAAAAAACAACCAAGAGCTGCTTTTACTGAACTATTAATACAAATAAAGGTTCTTTATTGCCATTTATGGCTCCATTGAAAGGTTGATAATGTGTTGGCTCAACAACAAAACAATTAACGCAGTTTTGCATGACAACTTTGAGTGAATTTAGAGTTAAAGGAACCCAATCATTTGCAGCATAAACACAATTTTTTTAAGTTGATTACTCAAAAAAATTAAGTCGCTCCAACTACCAGAGTTGTAGCCCTGGAACCAATTAATCCATTTCAGTTCACATCACCAGCTATCATACTGCATCACTGCATTGGTTTTTATTGAGTTTAAGCGAAAAACCTAGGACTAGTTCGCGAAAGTCGTTTTTTTTTTACATAATTGTGAATATTTAATGAACAGTTTGACTGACAGCAGTGGTTCTTGAGGCAAAGTTGTTCAGTATGAGGAGATCTATCAAATGATATGCATATTGTGTGAATATGTAAAACACTTATTGAGGCTTAACTCGTTAGCGCCTACTAGTGGCCGATTGATGCCACCGGGACAAAAAACAACCAAGAGCTGCTTTTACTGAACTATTAATACAAATAAAGGTTCTTTATTGCCATTTATGGCTCCATTGAAAGGTTGATAATGTGTTGGCTCAACAACAAAACAATTAACGCAGTTTTGCATGACAACTTTGAGTGAATGTAGAGTTAGAGGAACCCAATCATTTGCAGCATAAACACAATTTTTTTAAGTTGATTACTCAAAAAAATTAAGTCGCTCCAACTACCAGAGTTGTAGCCCTGGAACCAATTAATCCATTTCAGTTCACATCGCCAGCTATCATACAGCATCACTGCATTGGTTTTTATTGAGTTTAGGCGAAAAACCTAGGACTAGTTCGCGAAAGTCGTTTTTTTCACATAATTGTGAATATTTAATGAACAGTTTGACTGACAGCAGTGGTTCTTGAGGCAAAGTTGTTCAGTATGAGGAGATCTATCAAATGATATGCATATTGTGTGAATATGTAAAACACTTATTGAGGCTTAACTCGTTAGCGCCTACTAGTGGCCGATTGATGCCACTGGGACAAAAAACAACCAAGAGCTGCTTTTACTGAACTATTAATACAAATAAAGGTTATTTATTGCCATTTATGGCTCCATTGAAAGGTTGATAATGTGTTGGCTCAACAACAAAACAATTAACGCAGTTTTGCATGACAACTTTGAGTGAATTTAGAGTTAGAGGAACCCAATCTTTTGCAGCATAAACACAATTTTTTTAAGTTGATTACTCAAAAAAATTAAGTCGCTCCAACTACCAGAGTTGTAGCCCTGGAACCAATTAATCCATTTCAGTTCACATCACCAGCTATCATACTGCATCACTGCATTGGTTTTTATTGAGTTTGAGAGAAAAACCTAGGACTAGTTTTCAAAAGTAGTTTTTTTACATAATTGTGAATATTTAATGAACAGTTTGATTGACAGCAGTGGTTCTTGAGGCAAAGTTGTACAGTATGAGGAGATCTATCAAATGATATGCATATTCTGTGAATATGTAAAACACCACATGATTATAGATGCTTAAAACTCATTAGTGCCGACTAGTGGACGATTTCTTTCAAAATTCTTACAGACCTCTAGGGCTATGAGTCGAACATGCCCACCGAGTTCCGTTCCGATCGGCCTCCATTAACCTTGTCTAATAGGTGCTCAAACTTCATTGGCCAATGGCGGCCATGTTTTTGAGATACGCCAATGTCCTCATAGAATCTATGACAAACGGTTTAGGAGTTGTGAGCCATTTCACGCTTTGATCGCTGTGGCGCCCTCTATTGGCCAATCAGGGTCTTACCGTGTCAGGTTCTCGCCAAATTGAGGACTTCCATCTGCCCCAGTTTCAAGTCTCTAGGAGTTATGGTTTGGTCTGCATGATCAGTTTTTTGGCATAATAATAATAACAACAATAACAATAGGGTTTCAGCACTTCGTGCTTGAACGCCTAATAACAACTTTTAATTAACAATTTCCTCACGTCTGTGTCAGACTCTTACGCTGTTGACATAGTAAATACAATGCAGCACTTCTGAGTTACGTCAGAGCTACACCAGAACGCTGGCTTGCCATTGGCCAATGCTGATCACGTGATCACGTCAACAGCGTACGAGACCGACACAGACGTGAAGAAATTGTTGAATAAAGTCGTTATTTTTGCGCACTAAAGTATTCTCGCGGCTTCATAACATTAAGGCTGAACCACTGGAGTCACATGGACGATTTTAACGATGTCTTTACTTCCTTTCTGGACGTTGAAAGTGTTCATTAAACAGCTGTCTATGGAGGGGTCAGAGATCTCTCAGGTTTCATCAGAAATATCTTCATTTGTGTTCAGAAGATGAACGAAGGTCTTACGGGTTTGGAACGACATGAGGAATTAATTTACATTTTTGGGTGAGCTATCCCTTTAATTTCAACATTTATCCAGTCCTATGCAAAGCATGCTGGGAACTAGAAATCCACTGCCTAATTTCCAAAGTTAAAGACAATCTCATTAAGTTACTACAACCTAATTTCTTTTTAAAAGCCAATTAACGCAGAAATTTAAATTTAAATTACACACAATATAAAGTTGATGTAATGATCATCGCTATTATGTCAACAGAACTCTTCAAAATAATGTTTGCAACTTAAAAGGTTTCATTAAATCAATAAATAAGAATTTTTAACTTGCAACCATGCATTTATTTAAGTTGTTGTAACCAAACCTTTAGGGAACCAAAGATGGCATTGATGCGAAGGGAGAAAACACTTATTTTTTTTAATTGATTGTTTAACAATATAGATGCAGAGACAAAATGGATGTCATCTGCTGCACTATTAATAAAACTAAAGGTTCGCTATAAAAAAAATTATAGTTCGATTTTTTTAAATGATGATAACTTTGAGTGAATTTACGTTCAACCAACAAAGCTACACTGAGTTAGAGGAAATTAATAATTTGCAGCATAAACACACATTTTTAAGTTGATTACTCAAAAAAATTACGTTTATAGAGCTGGAACCAATGAATCTATTTCAGTTCAAATCAACATATTTGGCATTAGTGCAGTTATTAAAGTTATTTCTCAATTACACGTCAACCATAACAGCATTAAACACTAACAGGCCTTCACTAAAAAACAATAAATCAACACTTCATTTCAACATTTACGCTGGAAACTAGAAACCCACAGCCTAATTTCCAAAGCTATCAAGACAATTTAAGTTACTACAACCTCATTTAAAAAAAGCCAATTAATGAAGAAATTTAAGTTTGAATTACAGACGATATTAAGTTGATGTAATGATCAAGGTTATTATGTCAAAAGAACTCAACAAAATAATGTTTGCAACTTAAAAGGTTTAATTAAATCAATAAATAAGAATTTTTAACTTGCAACCATGCATTTATTTAAGTTGTGGTAACCAAACCAAACCTTTGGGGACCCAAAGATGGCATTGATGCTGAAAAAAACCCTTCTTTTTGAAAATGCATTGTTTAACAATATAGATGCAGATTAAACATAGAAACCTCAATGACTTGCTTCAAGTTTTACTCACAGTCTATTTTAAGTGCGCTTCGCACTGAAGACCCGTCTGACACCCGACACCATTCTTTACTATAAATAATGATTTAACTATTTGTCACTATTTGTTTCGAACACCCAAAGCATGTGCATCTTTTCAAACGCGGGGTGTAAATTAAAGCATGTAACGGCCTGATGCACGCCCTCCTCGACTCCTGGAGTGTGTAATGTGAGGGCTGCGAGTGTTTAGTCAGCGGTTCAGTAAATGGCAGCTTCCAGGACACGGTTCGGGGTGGTCCTGGTCCAGCACGGCCCCAGTTAAAAATATCTTGGACTGCTGCTTTTATTGGCTATTCTACACAACAACAACAACAACAGAACTGTGTGCAAACCACTATACCCTGCTCTGGACTAATGCACAAGCCCGTTGTATTACTTTTATTAGCATCCACGTTCCAGGCAGAGAGCGCGAGCTTATTTTATGAAGAGTTACATAAGATATTTTCTTATAAATAAGTGCTTTAATTAGCCATTGAGATTGAAGGAATTCACATTTTATAGTCCACAGAAGCATTCAGAGATTTGTTGTAAAGTGCAGATCTGTGACCGCATTAATGAGACCAACTTAACCAAAGATATTATAATACACTTTATTACACAGCACATGAATATTATAGATGAAAATATGAAGGTAACACTTTAGAATCAAGGTCTCTTTAGTTAGTTTAGCATTAGAGTATTTATTCATCTTTGTTAACGCTCTCGTGAGTTCATGTTAGCTCAGGTTTATTGTGCTATTGGAAATGTTGCTAACCTGTCCCTCAACAGGTTCACACGCATCCAAAGACAAAAACACTTTTATTTTCTCATAATATACATCGCAGCATCAGCTCATTTCTGAAAAATGTTTTGTTCGAAGATCCAGTCTCTCTAAACCCCTCCTTTCTAAAGGTCTACTCTCAGTTTGTTGTGATTGGTCTACTCTGCTCTGATTGGTCAGATGGTCATTGGTCAGGTTTGTTGTGATTGGTCAGATGGTCCAGTCTGTTGTGATTGGTCAGATGGCCCAGTCTGTTGTGATTGGTCAGATGGCCCAGTTTGTTGTGATTGGTCAGATGGCCCAGTTTGTTGTGATTGGTCAGATGGTCAGGTTTGTTGTGATTGGTCAGATGGTCCAGTCTGTTGTGATTGGTCAGATGGTCAGGTTTGTTGTGATTGGTCAGATGGTCCAGTCTGTTGTGATTGGTCAGATGGTCTAGTCTGTTGTGATTTGTCTACTCTGCTCTTATTGGTCAGATGGTCCAGTCTGTTGTGATTGGTCAGATGGCCCAGTCTGTTGTGATTGGTCAGATGGCCCAGTCTGTTGTGATTGGTCAGATGGCCCAGTCTGTTGTGATTGGTCAGATGGCCCAGTTTGTTGTGATTGGTCAGATGGCCCAGTTTGTTGTGATTGGTCAGATGGCCCAGTCTGTTGTGATTGGTCAGATGGCCCAGTTTGTTGTGATTGGTCAGATGGTCAGGTTTGTTGTGATTGGTCAGATGGTCCAGTCTGTTGTGATTGGTCAGATGGTCTAGTCTGTTGTGATTTGTCTACTCTGCTCTTATTGGTCAGATGGTCCAGTCTGTTGTGATTGGTCAGATGGTCTAATCTGTTGTGATTGGTCTACTCTGCTCTGATTGGTCATATGGTCCAGTTTGTTGCGATTGTTCAGATGGCCCAGTCTGTTGTGATTGGACCACCTGACCAATCAGAGCAGAGTAGACCAGTCTGGTGTGATTGGCTGCTGTTTGTTTTCCCTGAACCCTCCTTGACACTAGATGGGTTCGTGACTATTTTCTTAATCTATCTCAGCTGTTTTTTCTTCATTATCTTGATATCTGCAGTATTTTGCAGTTAAACCGGTTTTAAGTGGTTCTCATTGTGCCAAAGACAGCCCTTTATCAGCAGTAAAATCATGAAAAAAACAGATGGCTCTTTAATATTATATAAGTGCCTATCCGAATATAATAGCTCGGGGTGCTCACCGGTGAATGGGATGTTGCGTTTCTGACAGGTCGTGTCCTCATGAAGGTCCTGAACAAGCGCCATTAGGATACATGGGAGCTCCAGGTATTATAGACCTGCTGGATGAAAACAATCACTTCAGCATTCAAAATAGTTTTATACTTGACATGAAATGACAGAGACCTGGTCTCCTTTCATACCATGCTATGATTGTTATTTCTGAAAGCGTGTCAGTGTCTCGTCCCACTGGCAGATGAGCTGAAACCTGCAGATGGCCAACATCTTCTGAGGAAATTCACAGAGATCTCCAACTAATAAAAACTAATGAGCTGCAGACGCTATTTATATAATTACTGAGGTTGTTTTTCTTTCTAAAAAGAGACACTTGATTCCAGCTGATTCATAATAATGCGATATTGCAATACTGATGGGTTTTTTCAATCAAATACGACACTTAAAACAGATCTGAACAGAAAACAGATGGATATCATTTCACATTTAATAACTGTATTGATAATCACTGAGCGGTCACCTTTATAACGGCTTTGCACAAGAGAAAAATGCACTGGTTAATATTAACCAGAACCTTTCAAATCAGACAAACATGTTAAAGGAGCTAAAATTATTTTTTTTAAAAACTATCAGTATCATCATGGAAAAATAATATCTATCAATGTGCATGAAACTGAGGTTCCAATCATCTTTTCTTCCCTACTTCTGCTGTATTTCTGAGTTAAACGCTTCTCAAACAAGAACAAATGTAGGGCGGGGCTTGATTTTGTCTGTGGGGAATTGATTGGACGGTTGTGGTTTGCCATTGGCCGATCACATGTGAGGGACAGGTGGCCCCGTCCACATCATCAGAAAAGAGAAATTGCTGCAAGAGGGAGGGGAAGTTATTCTGATTCAAGATTATGAGGCACATGAATGTAAGCAAACGAAAATAAATACTGCAAAAATACGAATATACAAAAATACATAAAAATACGAATCGTCCAGTCTGTTGTGATTGGTCTACTCTGCTCTGATTGGTCAGACGGCCCAGTCTGTTGTGATTGGTCAGACGGCCCAGTCTGTTGTGATTGGTCAGATGGCCCAGTTTGGTGTGATTGGTCAGATGGCCCAGTTTGGTGTGATTGGTCAGATGGCCCAGTTTGTTGTGATTGGTCAGATGGTCCAGTCTGTTGTGATTGGTCAGACGGCCCAGTTTGTTGTGATTGGTCAGATGGCCCAGTTTGATGTGATTGGTCAGATGGCCCAGTTTGGTGTGATTGGTCAGATGGCCCAGTCTGTTGTGATTGGTCAGATGGCCCAGTCTGTTGTGACTGGTCAGATGGCCCAGTCTGTTGTGACTGGTCAGATGGCCCAGTTAGTTGTGATTGGTCAGATGGTCCAGTCTGTTGTGATTGGTCAGACGGCCCAGTTTGTTGTGATTGGTCAGATGGCCCAGTTTGATGTGATTGGTCAGATGGCCCAGTTTGGTGTGATTGGTCAGATGGCCCAGTTTGTTGTGATTGGTCAGATGGCCCAGTCTGTTGTGATTGGTCAGACGGCCCAGTCTGTTGTGATTGGTCAGATGGCCCAGTTTGTTGTGATTGGTCAGATGGCCCAGTTTGATGTGATTGGTCAGATGGCCCAGTTTGGTGTGATTGGTCAGATGGCCCAGTTTGTTGTGATTGGTCAGATGGTCCAGTCTGTTGTGATTGGTCAGACGGCCCAGTTTGTTGTGATTGGTCAGATGGCCCAGTCTGTTGTGACTGGTCAGATGGCCCAGTCTGTTGTGACTGGTCAGATGGCCCAGTTAGTTGTGATTGGTCAGATGGTCCAGTCTGTTGTGATTGGTCAGATGGCCCAGTTTGTTGTGATTGGTCAGATGGCCCAGTCTGTTGTGACTGGTCAGATGGCCCAGTTTGTTGTGATTGGTCAGATGGCCCAGTCTGTTGTGATTGGTCAGACGGCCCAGTCGGTTGTGATTGGTCAGACGGCCCAGTTTGTTGTGATTGGTCAGATGGCCCAGTTTGTTGTGATTGGTCAGACGGCCCAGTCTGTTGTGATTGGTCAGAGGTCCAGTCTGTTGGTCCAGTCTGTTGTGATTGGTCAGACGGCCCAGTCTGTTGTGATTGGTCAGATGGTCCAGTCTGTTGTGATTGGTCAGATGGTCCAGTCTGTTGTGATTGGTCAGATGGCCCAGTTTGTTGTGATTGGTCAGACGGCCCAGTCTGTTGTGATTGGTCAGATGGTCCAGTATGTTGGTCCAGTTTGTTGTGATTGGTCGGATGGCCCAGTTTGTTGTGATTGGTCAGACGGCCCAGTCTGTTGTGATTGGTCAGATGGTCCAGTCTGTTGGTCCAGTCTGTTGTGATTGGTCAGACGGCCCAGTCTGTTGTGATTGGTCAGATGGCCCAGTCTGTTGTGATTGGTCAGATGGTCCAGTCTGTTGTGATTGGTCAGATGGCCCAGTTTGTTGTGATTGGTCAGACGGCCCAGTCTGTTGTGATTGGTCAGATGGTCCAGTATGTTGGTCCAGTTTGTTGTGATTGGTCGGATGGCCCAGTTTGTTGTGATTGGTCAGACGGCCCAGTCTGTTGTGATTGGTCAGACGGCCCATCTGTTGTGATTGGTCAGATGGCCCAGTCTATTTGTGATTGGTCAGATGGTCCAGTCTGTTGTGATTGGTGAGATGGCCCAGTCTGTTGTGATTGGTGAGATGGCCCAGTCTGTTGTGGTTGGTCAGATGGTCCAGTCTGTTGTGATTGGTCAGATGGTCCAGTTTGTTGTGACTGGTCAGATGGCCCAGTTTGTTGTGATTGGTCAGATGACCCAGTTTATTGTGACAGGTCAGATGGTCCAGTCTGTTGTGATTGGTCAGATGGCCCAGTTTGTTGTGACTGGTCAGATGGCTCAGTTTGTTGTGATTGGTGAGAAGGCCCAGTCTGTTGTGGTTGGTGAGATGGCCCAGTCTGTTGTGGTTGGTGAGATGGCCCAGTCTGTTGTGATTGGTGAGATGGCCCAGTCTGTTGTGGTTGGTGAGATGGCCCAGTCTGTTGTGATTGGTCAGAAGGCCCAGTCTGTTGTGGTTGGTGAGATGGCCCAGTCTGTTGTGGTTGGTCAGATGGTCCAGTCTGTTTTGATTGGTGAGATGGCCCAGTCTGTTGTGGTTGGTGAGATGGCCCAGTCTGTTGTGATTGGTCAGATGGCCCAGTCTGTTGTGGTTGGTGAGATGGCCCAGTCTGTTGTGATTGGTCAGATGGCCCAGTCTGTTGTGGTTGGTGAGATGGCCCAGTCTGTTGTGGTTGGTCAGATGGTCCAGTCTGTTTTGATTGGTGAGATGGCCCAGTCTGTTGTGGTTGGTGAGATGGCCCAGTCTGTTGTGATTGGTGAGATGGCCCAGTCTGTTGTGATTGGTGAGATGGCCCAGTCTGTTGTGATTGGTGAGATGGCCCAGTCTGTTGTGGTTGGTGAGATGGCCCAGTCTGTTGTGATTGGTGAGATGGCCCAGTCTGTTGTGATTGGTGAGATGGTCCAGTCTGTTTTGATTGGTGAGATGGTCCAGTCTGTTGTGGTTGGTGAGATGGCCCAGTCTGTTGTGATTGGTGAGATGGTCCAGTCTGTTGTGATTGGTGAGATGGTCCAGTCTGTTGTGATTGGTGAGATGGCCCAGTCTGTTGTGGTTGGTCAGATGGTCCAGTCTGTTGTGGTTGGTGACATGGTCCAGTCTGTTGTGATTGGTGAGATGGTCCAGTCTGTTGTGATTGGTCAGATGGCCCAGTCTGTTGTGGTTGGTGAGATGGTCCAGTCTGTTGTGATTGGTGAGATGGTCCAGTCTGTTGTGGTTGGTGAGATGGTCCAGTCTGTTGTGATTGGTGACATGGTCCAGTCTGTTGTGATTGGTGAGATGGTCCAGTCTGTTGTGATTGGTGAGATGGCCCAGTCTGTTGTGGTTGGTGAGATGACCCAGTCTGTTGTGGTTGGTGAGATGGCCCAGTCTGTTGTGGTTGGTGAGATGGCCCAGTCTGTTGTGATTGGTCAGATGGCCCAGTCTGTTGTGGTTGGTGAGATGGCCCAGTCTGTTGTGATTGGTCAGATGGCCCAGTCTGTTGTGGTTGGTGAGATGGCCCAGTCTGTTGTGGTTGGTCAGATGGTCCAGTCTGTTTTGATTGGTGAGATGGCCCAGTCTGTTGTGGTTGGTGAGATGGCCCAGTCTGTTGTGATTGGTGAGATGGCCCAGTCTGTTGTGATTGGTGAGATGGCCCAGTCTGTTGTGATTGGTGAGATGGCCCAGTCTGTTGTGGTTGGTGAGATGGCCCAGTCTGTTGTGATTGGTGAGATGGCCCAGTCTGTTGTGATTGGTGAGATGGTCCAGTCTGTTTTGATTGGTGAGATGGTCCAGTCTGTTGTGGTTGGTGAGATGGCCCAGTCTGTTGTGATTGGTGAGATGGTCCAGTCTGTTGTGATTGGTGAGATGGTCCAGTCTGTTGTGATTGGTGAGATGGCCCAGTCTGTTGTGGTTGGTCAGATGGTCCAGTCTGTTGTGGTTGGTGACATGGCCCAGTCTGTTGTGATTGGTGAGATGGTCCAGTCTGTTGTGATTGGTGAGATGGCCCAGTCTGTTGTGGTTGGTGAGATGGCCCAGTCTGTTGTGGTTGGTGAGATGGTCCAGTCTGTTGTGATTGGTGAGATGGTCCAGTCTGTTGTGATTGGTGAGATGGCCCAGTCTGTTGTGGTTGGTGAGATGGTCCAGTCTGTTGTGGTTGGTGAGATGGTCCAGTCTGTTGTGATTGGTGAGATGGCCCAGTCTGTTGTGGTTGGTCAGATGGTCCAGTCTGTTGTGATTGGTCAGATGGCCCAGTTTGTTGTCACTGGTCAGATGGCCCAGTTTGTTGTGATTGGTCAGATGGCCCAGTTTGTTGTGATTGGTCAGATGGCCCAGTTTGTTGTGACTGGTCAGATGGTCCAGTTTGTTGTGATTGGTCAGATGGCCCAGTCTGTTGTGGTTGGTCAGATGGTCCAGTCTGTTGTGGTTGGTGAGATGGTCCAGTCTGTTGTGGTTGGTGAGATGGTCCAGTCTGTTGTGGTTGGTGAGATGGCCCAGTTTGTTGTGATTGGTGAGAAGGCCCAGTCTGTTGTGGTTGGTGAGACGGCCCAGTCTGTTGTGGTTGGTCAGATGGTCCAGCCTGTTGGTCCAGTCTGTTGTGATTGGTCAGACGGCCCAGTCTGTTGTGATTGGTCAGAAGGCCCAGTCTGTTGTGATTGGTCAGACGGCCCAGTCTGTTGTGATTGGTCAGACGGCCCAGTCTGTTGTGATTGGTCAGATGGCCCAGTTTGTTGTGATTGGTCAGATGGCCCAGTTTGTTGTGACTGGTCAGATGGTCCAGTTTGTTGTGATTGGTCAGATGGCCCAGTCTGTTGTGGTTGGTCAGATGGTCCAGTCTGTTGTGGTTGGTGAGATGGTCCAGTCTGTTGTGGTTGGTGAGATGGTCCAGTCTGTTGTGGTTGGTGAGATGGCCCAGTTTGTTGTGATTGGTGAGAAGGCCCAGTCTGTTGTGGTTGGTGAGATGGCCCAGTCTGTTGTGGTTGGTGAGATGGCCCAGTCTGTTGTGATTGGTGAGATGGCCCAGTCTGTTGTGGTTGGTGAGATGGCCCAGTCTGTTGTGGTTGGTCAGATGGTCCAGCCTGTTGGTCCAGTCTGTTGTGATTGGTCAGACGGCCCAGTCTGTTGTGATTGGTCAGAAGGCCCAGTCTGTTGTGATTGGTCAGACGGCCCAGTCTGTTGTGATTGGTCAGATGGCCCAGTTTGTTGTGATTGGTCAGATGGCCCAGTCTGTTGTGATTGGTCAGATGGCCCAGTCTGTTGTGATTGGTCAGATGGCCCAGTCTGTTGTGATTGGTCAGATGGCCCAGTCTGTTGTGATTGGTCAGAAGGCCCAGTTTGTTGTGATTGGTCAGATGGCCCAGTCTGTTGTGATTGGTCAGACGGCCCAGTCTGTTGTGATTGGTCAGACGGCCCATCTGTTGTGATTGGTCAGATGGCCCAGTCTGTTGTGATTGGTCAGATGGTCCAGTCTGTTGTGATTGGTGAGATGGCCCAGTCTGTTGTGGTTGGTCAGATGGTCCAGTCTGTTGTGATTGGTCAGATGGTCCAGTTTGTTGTGACTGGTCAGATGGCCCAGTTTGTTGTGATTGGTCAGATGGCCCAGTTTGTTGTGATTGGTCAGATGGCCCAGTTTGTTGTGACTGGTCAGATGGTCCAGTCTGTTGTGATTGGTCAGATGGCCCAGTTTGTTGTGACTGGTCAGATGGTCCAGTTTGTTGTGATTGGTCAGATGGCCCAGTTTGTTGTGATTGGTGAAAAGGCCCAGTCTGTTGTGGTTGGTGAGATGGCCCAGTCTGTTGTGATTGGTCAGATGGTCCAGTCTGTTGTGATTGGTCAGATGGCCCAGTTTGTTGTGACTGGTCAGATGGCCCAGTTTGTTGTGATTGGTCAGATGGCCCAGTTTGTTGTGATTGGTCATAGATGGCCCAGTTTGTTGTGACTGGTCAGATGGTCCAGTTTGTTGTGATTGGTCAGATGGTCTAGTCTGTTGTGATTGGTGAGATGGCCCAGTCTGTTGTGATTGGTCAAATGGTCCAGTCTGTTGTGATTGGTCAGAAGGCCCAGTCTGTTGTGATTGGTCAGACGGCCCAGTCTGTTGTGATTGGTCAGATGGCCCAGTTTGTTGTGATTGGTCAGATGGCCCAGTCTGTTGTGATTGGTCAGATGGCCCAGTCTGTTGTGATTGGTCAGATGGCCCAGTCTGTTGTGATTGGTCAGATGGCCCAGTCTGTTGTGATTGGTCAGAAGGCCCAGTTTGTTGTGATTGGTCAGATGGCCCAGTCTGTTGTGATTGGTCAGACGGCCCAGTCTGTTGTGATTGGTCAGACGGCCCATCTGTTGTGATTGGTCAGATGGCCCAGTCTGTTGTGATTGGTGAGATGGCCCAGTCTGTTGTGGTTGGTCAGATGGTCCAGTCTGTTGTGATTGGTCAGATGGTCCAGTTTGTTGTGACTGGTCAGATGGCCCAGTTTGTTGTGATTGGTCAGATGGCCCAGTTTGTTGTGATTGGTCAGATGGCCCAGTTTGTTGTGACTGGTCAGATGGTCCAGTCTGTTGTGATTGGTCAGATGGCCCAGTTTGTTGTGACTGGTCAGATGGTCCAGTTTGTTGTGATTGGTCAGATGGCCCAGTTTGTTGTGATTGGTGAAAAGGCCCAGTCTGTTGTGGTTGGTGAGATGGCCCAGTCTGTTGTGATTGGTCAGATGGTCCAGTCTGTTGTGATTGGTCAGATGGCCCAGTTTGTTGTGACTGGTCAGATGGCCCAGTTTGTTGTGATTGGTCAGATGGCCCAGTTTGTTGTGATTGGTCATAGATGGCCCAGTTTGTTGTGACTGGTCAGATGGTCCAGTTTGTTGTGATTGGTCAGATGGTCTAGTCTGTTGTGATTGGTGAGATGGCCCAGTCTGTTGTGATTGGTCAAATGGTCCAGTCTGTTGTGATTGGTCAGATGGTCCAGTCTGTTTTGATTGGTCAGATGGCCCAGTTTGTTGTGATTTGGTCAGATGGCCCAGTTTGTTGTGATTGCTCAGATGGCCTAGTTTGTTGTGATTGGTTAGACGGCCCAGTCTGTTGTGATTGGTCAGACGGCCCAGTTTGTTGTGATTGGTCAGACGGCCCAGTTTGTTGTGATTGGTCAGATGGCCCAGTTTGTTGTGATTGGTCAGATGGCCCGGTTTGTTGTGATTGGTCAGACGGCCCAGTTTGTTGTGATTGGTCAGATGGCCCAGTTTGTTGTGATTGGTCCGATGGCCCGGTCTGTTGTGATTGGTCAGATGGCCCAGTTTGTTGTGATTGGTCAGATGGCCCAGTTTGTTGTGATTGGTCAGATGGCCCGGTCTGTTGTGATTGGTCAGATGGCCCAGTTTGTTGTGATTGGTCAGATGGCCTGGTCTGTTGTGATTGGTCAGATGGTCCAGTCTGTTGTGATTGGTCAGACGGCCCAGATTAACCAAACCCTTTTAAATCAGACAAACATGTTAAAGGGGCCAAAATTATTAAAAAACAATCAGTATCATCATGGAAAAATAAAGTCAGCATTAAAAACTGAGGTTCAAATCATCTTTTCTTCCCTACTTCTGCTGTATATCTGAGTTAAACGCTTCTCAAACAAGAACAAATGTAGGGCGGGGCTTGATTTTGTCTGTGGGGAATTGATTGGACGTTTGTGGTTTGCTATTGGCCGATCACATGTGAGTGACAGGTGGCCCCGTCCACATCATCAGAAAAGAGAAATCGCTGCAAGAGGGAGGGGAAGTTATTCTGATTCAAGATTATGAGGCACATGAATGTAAGCAAACGAAAATAAATACTGCAATATTCCATAAAAATACGAATCGTCCATTTTGATTCTGGATCATGGGACCCGAATCAGTCATCAAAGGCCATTTAGAGTTCAGATCGCAGACACCTGCTAACGAGTGTGTCCAAAACAGCTGCAGAGCAGAAAAATGTGCTCATGAGTCCTGATGAACGTCTGCTCTCCAACAGTGGAAGACTTTATCAAATAAGCAACATAATTAAGTGACCTGTATTCAAGCGGTTCGATCAACCACAGAAGCACGACCGCAGTTCACTGATCGCTTAAAGGCCAGTCGTTGTGTAAATATTCAGTTTAAGAGGCTATTAATAAATAATGAGATTGTTTAATGCATTGTGAGAGTCACGTGCATGAAAGGAGAACTGTATACATAGAGCTTTTCACAATGTTTCAAAGCAGCTTTACAGAAAATCATAAAATATCTTAATATTTTCGTGCCTTATAGTCACAGAGCTGGCTAATATCGTTTACATTTTGCGACAATACAAACAATCAGCTGCTTGTTAAGAATGAGCCATATTTGTGTTTTGACCTCACCTTAAACTCCAGTCCGAAGCCCAAACTCAAACCTAAAGACAGGGTTTATGGGAACATGTTGGAGCACATAAACCATACGATCTGCAAAAGATAAAAGCCCCCGCGAGTCAACAGCATCTGAAACTCATTGACCAACATATATTAGACACATGGCTTACAGACTTTAAACTTACTGAATTTACCCGAATCATCCCGTTCTAGGCAGAGCGTTTGAGACGTCTTCAATGATATTAGTTTTATTTATAACTTTAAAGCTGCACTATGTAACATTTTTTTCTGTGAAATATCCAAACACCACTAGGCCAGTGTTATACATGTTGTTCAGTCGAGTACTTACAATATCCCAAATGTTTCCGACTATTTGTAAATGGTGAGATGCTATTTTACCCGAAGAACCGGGACGTGTGTGGGCGTGGCCTGTCGATGACATCATATCCGCGTTAGTTTGCGGTTTTATATTGCGGATTAAGAATTGTGTAAAAAATAAAATCCCTTATTTTGTGGATGAATTCCGGGAAATTGCCCTTATTTTCAATGTTCAATGTTGACAGCTATGATTAACAATCGCTCCAGCGGTTCCTCAGCTCCTCAACACTCGGTCCTGCTCTGCTTCAGACTACAGTAACATTAATAATCACATCCATCAACATGAGTTCTGCCCGAGTCCTGTCCCCATTCTAAACTGAAGACCACATGTCACGAGAGTCTGCGCTCAAACGTGACGTCATCAAACTACGCCTTTGTTTTGAACAGGCGACCTCTAGCGGATGGAAAACTTACATAGTGCAGCTTTAACGTATATCCCAAAGTCTTCTATGCTGTGTGTGAGTTAAATGTGACTCACATTTAAGAACGCCATCTTCTTTTTTGATTGGAAAAAATATTCAAACATGCTAAACATCACCAGTTGCTCAAAAATAGTCAAAATCCTGATGATGAGAGCAAAAATGTCATATTTTAATAATTTTACAACATTAACAATATTATTTTCCTGTTTATTACAGTGAAGCTGCTTTGAAATGATCAGTATTGTATAAAGCACCATAGAAATAAGTGAAAAAATGTAGCTTTTTTCATGTTTTTGAAAGTCTCTTCTGCTCACCGAGGCTGCATTTATTTGATCATAAATACAGTAAAAATGATTAAATATTCCTCCAGTGTAGATCATCTGTTCTCTATGTGAATATACAGTAAAGTGTCATTTATTCCTGTGATCAAATCATCATTACTCCAGTCTTCAGTGTCACATGACCCTTCACTCATCATTCTAATATGCAGACTTCACAATATTATAATATAATATTTTACTGTATTTTTGATCAAATAAATGCAGCCTTGGAGACTGTTCTCAAAACATTGAAAGTATTATTACAAACTTTTAACCGTTAGTGTACGTCTGTTTGTTTTTAAAGGAACACTGCATTTGTTTTTGTGAAAATAGGCTCATTTTTCGACTCCCCTAGAGTTGAATTTAACCGTTTTCGTGTCCATTAAGCCGATCTCCGGGTCTGGTGCTAGCACTTTTAGCATAGCTTAGCATAGATACGCAGGAATGAGAGTATAGTTCCTAGTCATATCGGTCTAGAAAATCACAACTTTTAATTTTCCGTTGGTCTTAGTACACGAGGTAGAAGAGTTAAGTTTTAAATATGAAAACTCTTTGGTCATTTTTGAGCGAGATGCTAACAGTCTAATCAGATTCAATGATTTATGCTAAGCTATGCTAAAAGTGCGACCGCCAGACCCAGAGATTGGCTGAATGGGTTTGGAAATGGTAAAACTCAACTGTTTAACTCTAGGGGAGTCGAAAAATGAGCCTATTTTCTAAAATAGTGGCGTGTTAAAGATTTGTTGTGGGTCTGAAGAAGAAACTGAAAATGAAAGAGGATGATTGTTTTGTTTAATTTTGTTGCTTTCTGTGTCTTCAAATAAAAACACTGAAAGTGACCCAATGCTGATCTTTACTAGTGTTGCACCAGAATTAATTTTTTACCGAAACATGCACTGATAGTTTTCATTTAGCCAAAAACCTTCTAGCCTAAAATGTGATATGCAATCCCATTTAGAGCACTGGAAATCCAGATCGGGTAAACTGTTGGTTTCTGTATCAAGGTGATCCAATCCAATGTGCTTTGAAAATCCAACACAAAGTTAACATGGCAAAATATGGGATTACCATTTCTAAATCCAGATCATTCTCATCCAGATTAAACTATGAACAACTGGGCCCAGAAAGCCATTGATTAGGAATGTGTGTGAGTCAATGCAGACTGAGGTGTTTCGAGGTCAGATGATCTTTGCAGTGGGTGTGTGTTTGGGTGTAATTGAGTTTTACAGCTCTGGGAGACTCACTGCAGTCTTAAGCTGGGGCGTGAAGCACAGCTGACCCTGCAGTTTCACAGAGACTCGTGCAGATGGTCATGAACATCATCTCGTGTCGTCAGCCTCTGATTGTTGGATGGCCTAGTTTTGAGAGCCGCCGCTCCCGTCGATGCAACAGTGACTCCCTGGTGAAGTTCAGCAGGTTCAGTCAATAATGTGAGACCAAATATTCACTGTATGTGGGTCAAGTGTAGAAAAAGATGAAAAAGGCTAACTCTGAGGTTCCTGGATGTCCTGGTTGACAAACCTAGCGGAATGGAGAAGCTGTGATGGAGTGTTCTGTATTCACAAGGTTGAGTTGAAGATGGGTGGCCACCTGGGCAATAAGTCCAAATATTATACTAAATATTCCACGCTCAACTGTTAGTGGTGTTCTAACAAAGTGGAAGCGATTGGGAACAACAGCAACTCAGCCACAAAGAGCGGGGTCAGCGCATGCTGAGGGTCACAGAAGTCGCCAACTTTCTGCAGAGTCAAGAGCTCCAGACCTCCAAACTTCTGTGGCCTTCAGATGAGCTCAAGAACAGTGTGTAGAGCTTCATGGGATGGGTTTCCATGGCCGAGCCGCTCATCCAAGCCTTACGTCACCAAAGCGTGGGATGCAGTGGGGTAAAGCGCGCCGCCACTGGACTCTAGAGCAGGGGAGACGTGTTCTCTGAGTGACCAATCACGCTTCTCTATCTGACAATCTGCCAAAATACAGATTAAGAACATCGTTGTTTACAGTGTAACACCCACAAAAAATAACTCGTAACTCAAAACTTGCATAGAGAACTAGTCACGTCCAAATATGTCTTTAGAATATGCTGTGAATTGGACTAGACTTCAAAAACACAGAGCCCTAAACTCTAAAAATTTTAAACTCTAAACTCTAAAAATTCTAAATTCTAAACTCTAAACATTCTAAACACTAAATATTCTAAACTCTAAACATTCTAAATTCTAAACTCTAAACATTCTAAACTCTAAACATTCTAAACATTAAATATTCTAAACTCTAAACACTATAAACACTAAACATTCTAAATTCTAAACTCTAAACATTCTAAACACTAAATATTCTAAACTCTAAACATTCTAAATTCTAAACTCTAAACATTCTAAACATTCTAAACTCTAAACATTCTAAACTCTAAACGTTCTAAGCTCTAAACATTCTAAACTCTAAACATTCTAAATGTTCTAATCTCTAAACTCTAAACATTCTAAACGTTCTAATCTCTAAACACTCTAAACTCTAAACATTCTAAATGTTCTAAACTCTAAACATTCTAAACGTTCTAAACTCTAAACATTCTAAATGTTCTAAACTCTAAACTTTCTAAACGTTCTAAACTCTAAATATTCTAAACGTTCTAAACGTTCTAAACATTCTAAACGTTCTAAACGTTCTAAACATTCTAAACGTTCTAAACTCTAAACACTAAACATTCTAAACTCTAAACGTTCTAAACTCTAAACGTTCTAAACTCTAAACGTTCTAAACGTTTTATAGTCTAAACATTCTTAACTCTAAACATTTTAAACGTTCTAAACTCTAAACATTCTAAACTCTAAACATTCTAAATTCTAAACATTATAAACTCAAAACATTCTAAATTCTAAACTTTAAACATTATAAACTCGAAACAATCTAAACTCTAACCATTCTAAACTCTAAAAATTCTAAACTCTGAAAATTCTAAACTCGAAACATTCTAAACGTTTTAAATTCTAAACATTCTAAACGTTCTAAACTCTAAACATTCTAAACTCTAAACATTCTAAATGTTCTAAACTCTAAACTCTAAATATTCTAAACTCTAAATGTTCTAAACTCTAAACATTCTAAATTCTTAACATTCTAAACTCTAAACATTCTAAACTCTAAACATTCTAAACTCTAAACATTCTAAACTCTAAACATTCTAAACGTTCTAAACTCTAAACATTCTACATTCTAATCTCTAAACATTCTAAATTCTAAACATTCTAAACTCTAAATATTCTAAACTCTAAACATTCTAAATGTTCTAAACTCTAAACATTCTAAACTCTATACATTCTAAATTCTAAACTTTAAACTTTAAACATTATAAACGCGAAACATTCTAAACTCGAAACATTCTAAATTCTAAACACTAAACATTCTAAACTCTAAACATTCTAAACTATAAATATTCTAAATTGTAAACATTCTAAATGTTCTAAACTTTAAACATTCTAAACTCTAAACATTCTAAACTCTAAACATTCTAAATGTTCTAAACTCTAAACATTCTAAATTCTAAACACTAAATATTCTAAACTCTAAAGTTTAGAATTTAGAATGTTTAGAGTTTAGAATGTTTAGAGTTTAGAATGTTTAGTGTTTAGAATTTAGAATGTTTAGAGTTTAGAATGGTTAGAGTTTAGAATGTTTCGAGTTTAGTATGTTTAAAGTTTAGAATTTAGAATGTTTAGAGTTTAGAATGTTTAGAGTTTAGAATGTTTAGTGTTTAGAATTTAGAATGTTTAGAGTTTAGAATGGTTAGAGTTTAGAATGTTTCGAGTTTAGTATGTTTAAAGTTTAGAATTTAGAATGTTTAGAGTTTAGAATGTTTAAACATACTAAACTTGAAACATTCTAAACTCTAACCATTCTAAACTCTAAAAATTCTAAGTTCTAAACTTTAAACATTCTAAACTCTAAACATTCTAAATTCTAAAATTTAAACATTATAAACTCGAAACATTCTAAACTCTAACCATTCTAAACTCTAAAAATTCTAAACTCTGAACATTCTAAACTCTAAACATTCTAAACTCTAAACATTCTAAACTCTAAACATTCTAAACGTTCTAAACTCTAGACATTCTAAACTCTAAACATTCTAAATGTTCTAAACTCTAAATATTCTAAACTCTAAATGTTCTAAACTCTAAACATTCTAAATTCTAAACATTCTAAACTCTAAACATTCTAAACGTTCTAAACTCTAAACATTCTAAACTCTAAACATTCTAAATTTTCTAAACTCTAAACATTCTAAATTCTAAACATTCTAAACTCTAAACATTCTAAACGTTCTAAACTCTAAACATTCTAAATGTTCTAAACTCTAAACATTCTAAACTCTAAACGTTCTAAATCTAAACATTCTAAACTCTAAACATTCTAAATTCTAAACTTTAAACATTATAAACTCTAAACATTCTAAATTCTAAACTTTAAACATGATAAACTCTAAACATTCTAAATTCTAATCTCTAAACATTCTAAATTCTAAACATTCTAAACTCTAAATATTCTAAACTCTAAACATTCTAAACATTCTAAACTCTAAACATTCTAAACTCTAAACATTTTAAATGTTCTAAACTCTAAACATTCTAAACTCTAAACATTCTAAACTTTAAACTTTAAACATTATAAACACGAAACATTCTAAACTCGAAACATTCTAAATTCTAAACACTAAACATTCTAAACTCTAAACATTATAAACATTCTAAACTATAAATATTCTAAATTGTAAACATTCTAAATGTTCTAAACTCTAAACATTCTAAACTCTAAATATTCTAAATGTTCTAAATTCTAAACATTCTAAACTCTAAATATTCTAAATGTTCTAAACTCTAAACATTCTAAATTCTAAACTTTAAATATTCTAAACTCTAAATATTCTAATCTCTTAACATTCTAAACTCTAAACATTCTAAACTCAAACATTCTAAACATTCTAAACTCTAAACATTCTAAACTCTAAACATTCTAAATTCTAAACTTTAAACATTATAAACGCGAAACATTCTAAACTCTAAACATTCTAAACATTCTAAACTCTAAACATTCTAAACTCTAAATATTCTAAACTCTAAACATTCTAAACTAAACTCTAAACATTCTAAACTAAACTCTAAACATTCTAAACTCTAAACATTCTAAACTCTAAACATTCTAAACTCTAAACATTCTAAACTCTAAACATTCTAAACTCTAAACATTCTAAACTCTAAACATTATAAACATTCTAAACTCTAAACATTCTAAATTCTAAACTTTAAACATTATAAACTCTAAACATTATAAACTCAAAACATTCTAAATGGTCTAAATTCTAAAAATTCTAAATAATACAAATTCTAAACTCTAAACATTATAAATTCTAAACTTGAAACATTATAAACTCGAAATATTCGAAATGTTCTAAACTCTAAACGTTCTAAACTCTAAACATTGTAAACCCTAAACATTGTAAACTCGAAACGTTCTAAACTCGAAACGTTCTAAACTCGAAACATTGTAAACTCTAAACATTCTAAATTCCAAACTTTAAACATTATAAACTCTAAATATTCGAAATGTTCTAAACTCTAAACATGGTAAACGTTCTAAACATTCTAAACTATAAATATTCTAAATTGTAAACATTCTAAATGTTCTAAACTTTAAACATTCTAAACTCTAAACATTCTAAATTGTAAACATTCTAAATGTTCTAAACTTTAAACATTCTAAACTCTAAACATTCTAAATGTTCTAAACTCTAAACATTCTAAATTCTAAACTTTAAACATACTAAACTCGAAAAATTCTAAACTCTAACCATTCTAAACTCTAAAAATTCTAAGTTCTAAACTTTAAACATTCTAAACTCTAAAAATTCTAAATTCTAAAATTTAAACATTATAAACTCGAAACATTCTAAACTCTAACCATTCTAAACTCTAAAAATTCTAAACTCTGAACATTCTAAACTCTAAACATTCTAAACATTCTAAACTCTAAACATTCTAAACTCTAAACATTCTAAACTCTAAACATTCTAAACTCTAAACATTCTAAACTCTAAACATTCTAAACTCTAAACATTCTAAACTCTAAACATTCTAAACGTTCTAAACTCTAAACATTCTAAACGTTCTAAACTCTAAACATTCTAAACTCTAAACATTCTAAATGTTCTAAACTCTAAATATTCTAAACTCTAAATGTTCTAAACTCTAAACTTTCTAAATTCTAAACATTCTAAACTCTAAACATTCTAAACTCTAAACATTCTAAACGTTCTAAACTCTAAACATTCTAAACTCTAAACATTCTAAACTCTAAACATTCTAAACTCTAAACATTCTAAACTCTTAACATTCTAAACTCTAAACATTCTAAATGTTCTAAACTCTAAATATTCTAAACTCTAAACATTCTAAACATTCTAAACTCTAAACATTCTAAATGTTCTAAACTCTAAATAGTCTAAACTCTAAACGTTCTCAAATCTAAACATTCTAAATTCTAAACTTTACACTTTAAACATTCTAAACTCTAAACATTCTAAACTCTAAACATTCTAAATGTTCTAAACTCTAAACATTCTAAACTCTAAAAATTCTAAACTCTGAACATTCTAAACTCTAAACATTCTAAACTCTAAACACTCTAAACGTTCTAAACTCTAAACATTCTAAACTCTAAACATTCTAAACTCTAAACATTCTAAACTCTAAACATTCTAAACTCTAAACATTCTAAACTCTAAACATTCTAAACTCTAAACATTCTAAACTCTTAACATTCTAAACGTTCTAAACTCTAAACATTCTAAACTCTAAACATTCTAAATGTTCTAAACTCTAAACATTCTAAACTCTAAACATTCTAAATGTTCTAAACTCTAAATATTCTAAACTCTAAATGTTCTAAACTCTAAACTTTCTAAATTCTAAACATTCTAAACTCTAAACATTCTAAACTCTAAACATTCTAAACGTTCTAAACTCTAAACATTCTAAACTCTAAACATTCTAAACTCTAAACATTCTAAACTCTAAACATTCTAAACTCTAAACATTCTAAACTCTAAACATTCTAAACTCTTAACATTCTAAACTCTAAACATTCTAAACTCTAAACATTCTAAATGTTCTAAACTCTAAATATTCTAAACTCTAAACATTCTAAACATTCTAAACTCTAAACATTCTAAATGTTCTAAACTCTAAATATTCTAAACTCTAAACGTTCTAAAATCTAAACATTCTAAATTCTAAACTTTACACTTTAAACATTCTAAACTCTAAACATTCTAAACTCTAAACATTCTAAATGTTCTAAACTCTAAATATTCTAAACTCTAAACATTCTAAACATTCTAAACTCTAAACATTCTAAATGTTCTAAACTCTAAATATTCTAAACTCTAAACGTTCTAAAATCTAAACATTCTAAATTCTAAACTTTAAACTTTAAACATTATAAACGCGAAACATTCTAAACTCGAAACATTCTAAATTCTAAACTCTAAACATTCTAAATGTTCTAAACTCTAAATATTCTAAACTCTAAACGTTCTAAAATCTAAACATTCTAAATTCTAAACTTTAAACTTTAAACATTATAAACGCGAAACATTCTAAACTCGAAACATTCTAAATTCTAAACACTAAACATTCTAAACTCTAATTATTCTAAATTGTAAACATTCTAAATGTTCTAAACTCTAAACATTCTAAACTCTAAACATTCTAAACATTCTAAACTCTAAACATTCTAAACTCTAAACATTCTAAACGTTCTAAACTCTAAACATTCTAAACTCTAAACATTCTAAACTCTAAACATTCTAAATGTTCTAAACTCTAAACATTCTAAATGTTCTAAACTCTAAATATTCTAAACTCTAAACATTCTAAACGTTCTAAACTCTAAACATTCTAAATGTTCTAAACTCTAAATATTTTAAACTCTAAACGTTCTAAATCTAAACATTCTAAACTCTAAACATTCTAAATTCTAAGCTTTAAACATTATAAACTCTAAACATTCTAAATTCTAAACTTTAAACATTATAAACTCTAACCATTCTAAACTCTAAAAATGCTAAATTCTAAACTTTAAACATGATAAACTCTAAACATTCTAAATTCTAATCTCTAAACATTCTAAACTCTAAATATTCTAAACTCTAAACATTCTAAACATTCTAAACTCTAAACATTCTAAATGTTCTAAACATTCTAAAATCTAAACATTCTAAATTCTAAACTTTAAACTTTAAACATTATAAACGCGAAACATTCTAAACTCGAAACATTCTAAATTCTAAACACTAAACATTCTAAACTATAAATATTCTAAATTGTAAACATTCTAAATGTTCTAAACTCTAAACATTCTAAACTCTAAATATTCTAAACTCTAAATATTCTAAACTCTAAATATTCTTACTGTGCGTTCACACCGCCGCCGGCGAGAGCGTCAAAGTGGCCGGAAGTCATTCATTTTCAATGGGAGCCCGGCGGCGAGCTCCGGCGAGAGCGGCGCGTCTTGGACGATTTGGACGTCGAGGAGAGTTGGAATCAGGTCAACTTTATGGTAATGAGCTATTACGCGGTTCGGCGGCAACCGGCAGCAACCAATGGGAATATAGAAGTGCTCCGCTTGAGAGGATTCCAGAGAACGCAGTGCTGAAAACTTTGGTTCCGACCACATTAGTTCCCCAGCAAAATAGAGGAGAAGTTGATCACTGCTGGTGCGGCGGGTTTGATAAGAAGAAGCGCAACATTATTTATACACCACACAAATGGCTTTTAATTGGTTTATTTCGTTAGCAAACATGTAACTATAACTGTTTAGTTCTTTCCATCGATAAAATTTCACATTTAAATGATGTCATGAGGTTATATTATACAGTTATACCCTACCTGTGGTCAGTCTGCACAAACGCCGATCAACATGATTGTTTGCTTTGCAGCCCCTTTAAATGCAGTTTAAAAAAATACCAAGCATTCGATCTACGTCAGAGCGGCAGCGCGTCCACGAATCTTTCTACAGCGGCGATGGCAGGGCGGCCAGAGCGAAGTTTGACGCTCTCGCTGGCTGCGGTGTGAACGCACAGTAAATGTTCTAAATTCTAAACGTTCTAAATTCTAAACATTCTAAACTCTAAACATTCTAAATGTTCTAAACTCTAAACATTCTAAATTCTAAACTTTAAATATTCTAAACTCTAAACATTCTAATCTCTTAACATTCTAAACATTCTAAACTCTAAACATTCTAAACTCAAACATTCTAAACATTCTAAACTCTAAACATTCTAAACTCTAAACATTCTAAATTCTAAACTTTAAACATTATAAACGCGAAACATTCTAAACTCTAAACATTCTAAACGTTCTAAACTCTAAACATTCTAAATTCTAAACTCTAAACATTCTAAACTCTAAACATTCTAAACGTTCTAAACTATAAATATTCTAAACTCTAAACATTCTACATTTACATTTACATTTAGTCATTTAGCAGACGCTTTTATCCAAAGCGACTTACAAATGAGAGCAATAGAAGCAACTAGAACAGTCAAAGGCTACAGTATGCAAGTGCTGTAACAAGTCTCAGTTAATCTAGCACAGAACACACAGGACAATTTTTTTTTTTTTTAATAAATTAGACAGACAAAAAAATGAATAGAATGTTAAGTGCTATTCTTGATTGGTCAGGTGCTGCTGGAAAAGACGTTTATTCTAAACTCTAAACTCGTTTATTCTAAACTCTAAACATTCTAAACTGATGTTCATTCTAAACTCTAAACATTCTAAACTCTAAACATTATAAACTCTAAAAATTCTAAACTCTAAATATTCTAAATGTTCTAAATTCTAAACATTATAAACTCTAAACATTATAAACTTTAAACATTCTAAATGTTCTAAATTCTAAACTCTAAACATTATAAACATTCTAAACTCTAAACATTCTAAATTCTAAACTTTAAACATTATAACCTCTAAACATTATAAACTCAAAACATTCTAAATGGTCTAAATTCTAAACATTCTAAATAATACAAATTCTAAACTCTAAACATTATAAATTATAAACTTTAAACATTATAAACTCGAAATATTCGAAACGTTCTAAACTCTAAACATTGTAAACTCTAAACATTGTAAACTATAAACATTCTAAACTCTAAACGTTCTAAACTCTAAACATTGTAAACTCTAAACATTGTAAACTCGAAACGTTCTAAACTCTAAACATTCTAAACTCTAAACATTCTAAATTCTAAACTTTAAACTTTAAACGTTCTAAACTCGAAACATTGTAAACTCGAAACATTCTAAACTTGAAACATTCTAAACGTTCTAAACCTTCTAAACTCTAAACAATGTAAACTCTAAACATTGTAAACTCTAAACGTTCTAAACTCGAAACCTTCTAAACTCGAAACATTATAAACTCTAACCATTCTAAACTCTAACATTTCTAAATTCTGAACATTCTAAACTCTAAACATTCTAAACGTTCTAAACTCTAAACATTCTAAACGTTCTAAACTCTAAACATTCTAAACTCTAAACATTCTAAATGTTCTAAACTCTAAACATTCTAAACTCTAAATATTCTAAACTCTAAATATTCTAAACTCTAAACATTCTAAATGTTCTAAACTCTAAACGTTCTAAACTCTAAACATTCTAAATGTTCTAAATCTAAACATTCTAAACTCTAGAATTTAGAATGTTTCGAGTTTATAATGTTTAAAGTTTAGAATTTAGAATGTTTCGAGTTTATAATGTTTAAAGTTTAGAATTTAGAATGTTTAAACTTTAAACTCTACAAATTCTAAACTCTGAACATTCTAAACTCTAAAAATTCTAAATTATAAACTTTAAACATTATAAATTCTAAACATTCTAAATTCTAATCTCTAAACGTTCTAAACGTTCTAAACTCTAAACATTCTAAACTCTAAATATTCTAAATTCTAAACTTTAAACTTTAAACATTCTAAACTCTAAACATTCTAAACTCTAAACATTCTAAATTCTAAACTTTAAACATTCTAAACGTGAAACATTCTAAACTCTAAACATTCTAAACTCTAAACATTCTAAATTCTAAACTTTAAACATTCTAAACGCGAAACATTCTAAACTCGAAACATTTTAAACTCTAAACATTCTAAACTCTAAACATACTAAATTCTAAACACTAAACATTCTAAACGTTCTAAACTATAAATATTCTAAACTCTAAACATTCTAAACATTCTAAACTCTAAACATTCTAAACTCTAAACATTCTAAACTCTAAACATTCTAAATGTTCTAAACTCTAAACTCTAAACATTCTAAATGTTCTAAACTCTAAACATTCTAAACTCTAAATATTCTAAACTCTAAACATTCTAAACTCTAAACATTCTAAATGTTCTAAACTCTAAACATTCTAAATGTTCTAAATCTAAACATTCTAAACTCTAGAATTTAGAATGTTTCGAGTTTATAATGTTTAAAGTTTAGAATTTAGAATGTTTCGAGTTTATAATGTTTAAAGTTTAGAATTTAGAATGTTTAAACTTTAAACATTCTAAACTCTAACCATTCTAAAGTCTAAAAATTCTAAACTCTGAACATTCTAAACTCTAAAAATTCTAAATTATAAACTTTAAACATAAATTCTAAACATTCTAAATTCTAATCTCTAAACATTCTAAATTCTAAACATTCTAAACTCTAAATATTCTAAACTCTATAAATTCTAAACATTCTCAACTCTAAACATTCTAAACTTTCTAAACTCTAAACATTCTAAACTCTAAACATTCTAAATTCTAAACACTAAACATTCTAAACGTTCTAAACTATAAATATTCTAAATTCTAAACTCTAAACATTCTAAACTCTGAACATTCTAAATTCTAAACATTCTAAACTCTAAACATTCTAAACTCTAAACATTCTAAACTCTAAACACTAAACATTCTAAACTCTAAACATTCTAAATTCTAAACTCTAAACATTCTAAACTCTGAACATTCTAAATTCTAATCTCTAAACATTCTAAATTCTAAACATTCTAAACTCTAAACATTCTAAATTCTAAACACTAAACATTCTAAACTCTAAACATTCTAAATGTTCTAAACTATAAAAACTCTAAACTCTGAACATTCCAAATTCTAAACTCTAAACATTCTAAATTCTAATCTCTAAACATTCTAAACGTTCTAAACTCTAAACATTCTAAACTCTAAACATTCTAAATTCTAAACTTTAAACTTTATAAACGCAAGACATTCTAAACTCTAAACATTCTAAACTCTAAACATTCTAAACGTTCTAAACTATAAATATTCTAAACTCTAAACATTCTAAACTCTAAAATTTCTAAACTCTGAACATTCTAAACTCTAAACATTCTAAACTCTAAACATTCTAAACTCTAAACTCTAAACATTCTAAACTCTAAACATTATAAACTCTAAAAATTCTAAACTCTAAATATTCTAAATGTTCTAAATTCTAAACATTATAAACTCTAAACATTATAAACTTTAAACATTCTAAATGTTCTAAATTCTAAACATTCTAAACTCTAAACATTATAAACATTCTAAACTCTAAACATTCTAAATTCTAAACTTTAAACATTATAACCTCTAAACATTATAAACTCAAAACATTCTAAATGGTCTAAATTCTAAACATTCTAAATAATACAAATTCTAAACTCTAAACATTATAAATTATAAACTTTAAACATTATAAACTCGAAATATTCGAAACGTTCTAAACTCTAAACATTGTAAACTCTAAACATTGTAAACTCTAAACATTATAAACTCAAAACATTCTAAATTATAAACTTTAAACATTATAAACTCGAAATATTCGAAGCGTTCTAAACTCTAAACATTGTAAACTCTAAACATTGTAAACTCTAAACATTCTAAACTCTAAACGTTCTAAACTCTAAACATTGTAAACTCTAAACATTGTAAACTCGAAACGTTCTTTCGAGTTTAGAATTTATGTTTAGAATTTATGTTTAAAGTTTATAATTTAGAATTTTTAGAGTTTAGAATGTTCAGAGTTTAGAATTTTTAGAGTTTAGAATGGTTAGAGTTTAGAATGTTTAAAGTTTAAACATTCTAAATTCTAAACTTTAAACATTATAAACTCGAAACATTCTAAATTCTAAACTCTAAACATTCTAAACTCTGAACATTCTAAATTCTAATCTCTAAACATTCTAAATTCTAAACATTCTAAACTCTAAACATTCTAAATTCTAAACACTAAACATTCTAAACTCTAAACATTCTAAATGTTCTAAACTATAAAAACTCTAAACTCTGAACATTCCAAATTCTAAACTCTAAACATTCTAAATTCTAATCTCTAAACATTCTAAACGTTCTAAACTCTAAACATTCTAAACTCTAAACATTCTAAATTCTAAACTTTAAACTTTATAAACGCAAGACATTCTAAACTCTAAACATTCTAAACTCTAAACATTCTAAACTCTAAACATTCTAAACGTTCTAAACTATAAATATTCTAAACTCTAAACATTCTAAACTCTAAAATTTCTAAACTCTAAACATTCTAAACGCTAAACATTCTAAACTCTAAACATTCTAAACGTTCTAAACTCTAAACATTCTAAACGTTCTAAACTATAAACATTCTAAACTCTAAACATTCTAAATGTTCTAAACTCTAAACATTCTAAACTCTAAATATTCTAAACTCTAAACATTCTAAACTCTAAACGTTCTAAACTCTAAACATTCTACATGTTCTAAATCTAAACTCTAGAATTTAGAATGTTTCGAGTTTATAATGTTTAAAGTTTAGAATTTAGAATGTTTCGAGTTTATAATGTTTAAAGTTTAGAATTTAGAATGTTTAAACTTTAAACATTCTAAACTCTAACCATTCTAAACTCTAAAAATTCTAAACTCTGAACATTCTAAACTCTAAAAATTCTCAATTATAAACTTTAAACATTATAAATTCTAAACATTATAAATTCTAATCTCTAAACATTCTAAACGTTCTAAACTCTAAACATTCTAAACTCTAAACATTCTAAATTCTAAACACTAAACATTCTAAACTCTAAACATTCTAAACTCTAAACATTCTAAACATTCTAAACTCTAAACATTCTAAACTCTAAACATTCTAAACTCTAAACATTCTAAACTATAAATATTCTAAACTCTAAACATTCTAAACTCTAAACATTCTAAACTCTAAACATTCTAAACATTCTAAACTCTAAACATTCTAAACTCTAAACATTCTAAATTCTAAACATTCTAAACTCTAAAAATTCTAAACTCTATAAATTCTAAACATTCTAAACTCTAAACATTCTAAACTTTCTAAACTCTAAACAGTCTAAACTCTAAACATTCTAAATTCTAAACACTAAACATTCTAAACGTTCTAAACTATAAATATTCTAAACTCTAAACATTCTAAACTGTAAACATTCTAAACTCTAAACATTCTAAACATTCTAAACTCTAAACATTCTAAACTCTAAACATTCTAAATTCTAAACATTCTAAACTCTAAAAATTCTAAACTCTATAAATTCTAAACATTCTAAACTCTAAACATTCTAAACTTTCTAAACTCTAAACAGTCTAAACTCTAAACATTCTAAATTCTAAACACTAAACATTCTAAACGTTCTAAACTATAAATATTCTAAATTCTAAACTCTGAACATTCTAAACTCTAAACATTCTAAACATTCTAAACTCTAAACATTCTAAACTCTAAACATTCTAAACTCTAAACATTCTAAACTCTAAACATTCTAAACTCTAAACATTCTAAACTGTAAACATTCTAAACTCTAAACATTCTAAACATTCTAAACTCTAAACATTCTAAACTCTAAACATTCTAAATTCTAAACATTCTAAACTCTAAACATTCTAAACTCTAAACATTCTAAACTCTAAACATTCTAAACTCTATACATTCTAAACTTTAAACATTCTAAACGTTCTAAATCTAAACATTCTAAACTCTAGAATTTAGAATGTTTCGAGTTTATAATGTTTAAAGTTTAGAATTTAGAATGTTTCAAGTTTATAATGTTTAAAGTTTAGAATTTAGAATGTTTTGAGTTTATAATGTTTAAAGTTTAGAATTTAGAATGTTTAAACTTTAAACATTCTAAACTCTAACCATTCTAAAGTCTAAAAATTCTAAACTCTGAACATTCTAAACTCTAAAAATTCTAAATTATAAACTTTAAACATTCTAAATTCTAAACATTCTAAATTCTAATCTCTAAACATTATAAATTCTAAACATTCTAAACTCTAAATATTCTAAACTCTAAACATTCTAAACATTCTAAACTCTAAACATTCTAAACTCTAAACATTCTAAACGTTCTAAACTCTAAACATTCTAAACTCTAAACATTCTAAATTCTAAACACTAAACATTCTAAACGTTCTAAACTATAAATATTCTAAACTCTAAAAATTCTAAACTCTGAACATTCTATATTCTAATCTCTAAACATTCTAAATTCTAAACATTCTAAATTCTAAACACTAAACATTCTAAACTCTAAACATTCTAAATGTTCTAAACTATAAAAATTCTAAACTCTGAACATTCTAAATTCTAAACTCTAAACATTCTAAATTCTAATCTCTAAACATTCTAAACTCTAAACATTATAAACGCGAAACATTCTAAACGCGAAACATTCTAAACGCGAAACATTCTAAACTCGAAACATTCTAAACGTGCCAAACTCGAAACATTCTAAACTCTAAACATTCTAAACTCTAAACGTTGTAAACTCTAAACATTCTAAATGTTCTAAATCTAAACATTCTAAACTCTAGAATTTAGAATGTTTCGAGTTTATAATGTTTAAAGTTTAGAATTTAGAATGTTTCAAGTTTATAATGTTTAAAGTTTAGAATTTAGAATGTTTCGAGTTTATAATGTTTAAAGTTTAGAATTTAGAATGTTTAAACTTTAAACATTCTAAACTCTAACCATTCTAAAGTCTAAAAATTCTAAACTCTGAACATTCTAAACTCTAAAAATTCTAAATTATAAACTTTAAACATTCTAAATTCTAAACATTCTAAATTCTAATCTCTAAACATTATAAATTCTAAACATTCTAAACTCTAAATATTCTAAACTCTAAACATTCTAAACATTCTAAACTCTAAACATTCTAAACTCTAAACATTCTAAACGTTCTAAACACTAAACATTCTAAACGTTCTAAACTATAAATATTCTAAACTCTAAAAATTCTAAACTCTGAACATTCTATATTCTAATCTCTAAACATTCTAAATTCTAAACATTCTAAACTCTAAACATTCTAAATTCTAAACACTAAACATTCTAAACTCTAAACATTCTAAATGTTCTAAACTATAAAAATTCTAAACTCTGAACATTCTAAATTCTAAACTCTAAACATTCTAAATTCTAATCTCTAAACATTCTAAACTCTAAACATTATAAACGCGAAACATTCTAAACGCGAAACATTCTAAACTCGAAACATTCTAAACGTGCCAAACTCGAAACATTCTAAACTCTAAACATTCTAAACTCTAAACATTCTAAACGTTCTAAACTATAAATATTCTAAACTCTAAACTTTCTAAATGTTCTAAACTCTAAACATTCTAAACTCTAAATATTCTAAATGTTCTAAATTCTAAACTCTAAACATTCTAAACTCTAAACATTCAAAACTCTAAATATTCTAAATGTTCTAAACTCTAAACATTCTAAATTCTAAACTTTAAATATTCTAAACTCTAAAAATTCTAAATTCTCAACTTTTAACATTGTAAACTCTAAACGTTCTAAACATTCTAAACTTTAAATATTCTAAACTCTAAAAATTCTAAATTCTCAACTTTAAACATTGTAAACTCTAAACGTTCTAAACATTCTAAACATTCTAAACTTTAAATATTCTAAACTCTAAAAATTCTAAATTCTCAACTCTAAACATTGTAAACTCTAAACGTTCAAAACTCGAAATGTTCTAAACTCTAATTAAGATTCCATGAGTTTATGGAATCTCTCATCATAACCAACAGCAGCAGTCCTCATCGGGAACTCAAAACAGATTTGATTTAAAAAACATTTTATTGCCGTCCCTGTTGATCAGGTGACAGATTAGCTTTGAAATGGACAGACAGACAGTCATAAAGCCCAGCGACTAAATGAGGGGGATTTTCAGATGCCGGCAGTGAAGACTGACTCTGCAATGACAGATAAATATTTACACTCGAGTTCTGCAGATGATGAGTCTGAGTCTAGAGGAATGTCTGAGTGTCGCTCTTGCCAAATACAGGAACCCGAGAGACCACAAACCATCAGCCGGGCAACATGTTTTAATATAGGGAAGTGTTCGTTAGACAATAGTGACTCTTCTGACTGCTGGATTTCAGAAAAGGCTGATGGGTGTTTCTTCAAAGGCACTTTTAACCCTTAAACGCACACCTCGGGTCACGAGTATTCATCCATATATTAATCAACAATATAAGAAAAAAACTATAAAAGAAGGTCTGTTTTCTAATGAATTAAAAAAGGTATGTAGTAGTGTAAGTATATTTTTCTGCTCTCCAATAATTGAGTCACTGATGACTGAAAAGTGCGTGTTTATCTTTTAAAAGGAAGCTCCACATCTAAAAGTTAACTTATTGTTTGCATATGGATATTACGCTGGGATGACCAAGTTGGCCACAGAAAACAGTGTAGCTTCCTCCTCCTGACAGGAACACAAGCTCAGGGAGTTTAATTGGGATTAAATGGGAAGCAGCTGCAGGACAGCAATGGAGTCTCATACCTTTCATACATTTGACAGCAGAAAATTACAAAATGGTGTCAGGATGTGAGGTCTCACACATGGTGTTAATTCCCCATCAGTGCTGAGGTGATTATTATCTATAACAACTTAACATTCATCGAGCGGAAACGGTGGAGTGCTGGTAATTATGCGGCTGACAGAGCGCTGGGCTTTATCAAACCGCCACAAAACCAGACACAAGGACGACAAAATAACATTTGCATTGTAAGAAGAAATTTAGGGCACCAATTACTCAACTCAATTTATTTATAAATCACTTTTAAAACCATTAGAATGGAATACAGGGCTGTACATAAATAGTAAAAAATAGTAGAAAAATGTCCATGCTTGACTGTACAAAATTCGTATTTATCGATTGAATTAAACCTAATAATGTTGATAATTACATCAACTTAATATTGTGTAAATTAAACTGAAAATTCCTTAATTATGTTGAAATATTTTGGAGTAATCAACTTAAAACTTAAGTTCTTCTAAGTGTAGTTTGTTGGTCGAACATAATTCCACGGTGCGCCTATTGTATTTGTTTTCTGTCTATGGCAGCTCATAAACCATATGGTAAAAAGTTGTGAAATTTGGCACACTGATAGAGGACAGTCCAAACATTCACCACAGCAAATTTGAAGTCTCTAGCTCAATCCCTCTAGCGCCACCCACTGTCCAAAGTGTCACTTAGATTTATGCTAATAACTTTTGAACCATAAGGGCTAGTGCCCGATTGCATAAAGCACCTTAAGTTTCTCCCTTAAGTATGATACTTAAGGGGCGATTTCCGCTTACCTAAGAGAATAACTTAAGGGTGTTGCATATAATCTCTTAAACGGTTCTCTTAGGTAAGGGAAGATGCGAGATGGACACGCGTAAAAGCATGAAGCTAAATTGATGCGCGTCCTTTTGCGCTTTTCATAGTGGTTGTGTGCGGCCGCGAAATTTAAAAATACTACTGTTATTGTGTCACGAAATGTAGTTTTAAGAGTTGTTCAGTCGAGAATGTAGTTGTTTAAAGCTCAAATCTGTAATTTATTTGTAAAGATAGCGCCTATTTAAAAATGTTGTGAGATCCCGGCAATCACCTCGCGCTCATGCAACCCGCCTGGAACAGCCTTACCATGCTTACCATGCAGAAAAATGTCCATGCTTGACTGTACAAAATTCGTATTTATCGATTGAATTAAACCTAATAATGTTGATAATTACATCAACTTAATATTTTGTAAATTAAACTGAAAATTCCAGTGACACCACTTAATTATGTTGAAATATTTTGGAGTAATCAACTTAAAACTTAAGTTCTTCTAAGTGTAGTTTGATGGTCGAACATAATTCCAAGGTGCGCCTATTGTATTTGTTTTCTGTCTAAGGCAGCCCATAAACCATATGGTAAAAAGTTGTGAAATTTGGCACACTGATAGAGGACAGTCCAAACATTCTCCACAGCAAATTTAGAGTCTCTAGCTCAATCCCTCTAGTGCCACCTACTGTCCAAAGTTTCACTTAGATTTATGCTAATAACTTTTGAACCATAAGGGCTAGTGCCCGATTGCATAAAGCACCTTAAGTTTCTCCCTTAAGTATGATACTTAAGGGGCGATTCCCGCTTACCTAAGAGAATAACTTAAGGGTGTTGTATATAATCTCTTAAATGGTTCTCTTAGGTAAGGGAAGATGCGAGATGGACACGCGTAAAAGCAAGCGTTTGAAGCTAAATTGACGCGCGTCCTTTTGCGCTTTTCATAGTGGTTGTGTGCGGCCGCGAAATTTAAAAATACTACTGTTATTGTGTCACAAAATGTAGTTTTAAGAGTTGTTCAGTCGAGAATGTAGTTGTTTAAAGCTCAAATCTGTGGTTTATTTGTAAAGATAGCGCCTATTTAAAAATGTTGAGAGATCCCGGCGATCACCTCGCGCTCATGCAACCCGCCTGGAACAGCCTTACCTCGGCTAGTCCTTCTGACTTTTGCCGCTGGTAAACGAGAAATGTTTAAATTCACAATCTATAGCTTCGGTTCTATTATATGAAACATATAAGTTAAAAGACATTAATGACTTGTTATAACGTCAAACGACTTCTTTAATTATGTGAGTTTTTCTTCATCTCATTCAGAAATGTACGAATGACTGCAAGTGTTCAGTGTCACAGTGGTTGCGATGTGTGGCGGTCAAATCGGTATTCTTGCAACAATTTTTTATCGCTAAGATGTTCCAAAGGGTTCTCCCCAGTGCTTTAAGTGGGCCGGTACGCGCCGGTACTCAGTACCGCCACTTCCAAATATAGCTCTTGAGCGTACCGCCACCTCTCCGTGCGCCCAGAACGTGCTTTTAGCGTACCGGTACGCTCATTTGCGAGCAGAGACTACATTACCCATACACCCTTGAGTTTTACAAGTGAAAAGCGCATGCGTCGCTTTTGCCGCTGTCAGTGTCAACAACTCAAAGTGGTCCGGAGAGGGTGTGTGAAACGCCACGTGAGACTGGGTTGGAAACGCGCAACCATAGCTGCTCGTTTAAAATCTATGGTAAAAATACAAAGCACTTGTGCCGCGGACGAGGACGAGAGTGGCACCACTTCTACCGATGACAACAGCCGCATGTTGTAGCTGGGTCGTTCCTGTTATACAGAGACTTTTCTGTCTTTATGATTTACTTACTCATATTTTCTATAAAATGAGTCACATAAGAAAAGGCTTAAATTATAAATGTAGGTCTTCTTTATCACTTAAACAGATATAATAGGTATTAAAAATACTATTTTGTATTTTGCACACCTTTTTATTGATATGCATTCAATTTTATCATGTCCTCAGTGCAAAGTAATCAACTAGCCTATACAACTACACAACAACTATAAACCATGAAATGATGAAATATTCAAAATACTCTAAATATTTTTAGATTATGTTATAGAATAGGCTAAACTACCTCTAGTTATACATATAAATCATGTGAAACTATAGTTATTTTTATTTTTTACAATTGTCTTCATTTACTGTGTCCCTGAAGTCATCTTCCACCCTGTTAGTATGTATTTCTCGACTTCCAAAAAAGACCACAATTTCATTGAGACAATTTTCAGGAAATTACATAATTAGTTTTTCCTGCTGGAATTCAACCGTACAAAATTAAGTAAGCTTCAACTCTCACCTCCACCTTTTTTTTTGTAGTTTTTGAAATGTTACCCTGCTTGTCCCACTCTTAAAGTTCCACCCTGTTAGGCTCTGTTATGAAGAATGTTTGTCCGGTCAAAATTTTTTTAAAACATATCTGACATAGTTATAAAAGTTCTGTTTATCTGTAAAAGGTTAGTTAGCTAAACGTTGATCCCTCAAAGAGCTACGGCTAACTTATCTTAAAATTTTCCACCCTGTTGATTCCGCCCTGTTAGAGCTATTAACTTAACAGGGTGGAAATTCTAATAGAATAAATCGTATTTTGTGTATATTGCAAATTCTATAAACACATATATGCATATATAAATATTATATATAAAACCATGTTATATAGGTGCAGTGGCAAATCATGCAGGACAATGAGGGAAACTCATCCACTGTTATGGTCTTCCACCCTGTTAGGCAAGTCCTTTTTAAATAATAATTTGACAGCAACGTTAAATGTTTTGCATACTTATGTTTCATTTTGGGAGGTGAGGATCATTAACAGCCTATACAATATATGTTTTTGAACACATTTTTTATTATTTACCATCCTGTTGGCAAAAATGGGTACAAAAAGTACCTGTTCTTAATAATCAAGACATTTTATTCATCAATAATAGTTGTGTTATTGTTTCAAGAATTTAAAAAAAATACCATGATGGCATAAGGGACATATACTATCCAAGAAAAACTTATTGTTTAACTTTTACATTATTAACATTTTGTGATAACTATGTATATGTCCCTAACAGGGTGGAACACCTTCACGGCCCGTGTCTGAACAATTAATCTACCCATAATTATTATTTTTTTAGTCCCTGAGCTTGACCAATATGTATTCCGACTAGTTAAACATGTCACCATTTTGGTAGAATGCTAAAAGCATGAAAATCATGTACTTTTTTTTCAAACATTTATGAAGCCAAAATGTTACCGCATACCAGGAATGACCCAGCTATAGTTTCTAACTGTGTTGCTATTTGATTAGAAAAAAGAAAGAAAAAAGTGAACATTGGCCTGCATGGTAGCCTAATTAGGTGCCGTCAATGGTCTTGCTTTGTAAATAAACCCTTATTGTAACAAATTATATATTTACACAATTACAAGAACTATATGTAAGTTCTAAGGCTGAGAACAAGTTAGAAAGAGCTTTAAAATACGGACCTTCTTGAATTATTGACAAAAAAAAATCCCCCCATAACCACGCCCCCAACAAAGCCCCGCCCCCTCTGGTGAGTACCGGCACTTTATTTTTTCCACTTAAAGCACTGGTTCTCCCTATCCCTAAAAATTCTTCTTGGCACAATGATCTTCAGCTGGTTCCATAAATTCAGCCATGTCGTCTTATTTTTGTCCGCATTACTCTTAAGGTTACGATTTCCAAACCTTAAGTTATACTTAGGGAAATGACCGTTAAGGAATTTTATGCATTACTAAACGCTTTTTAAGGGATTACTTAAGTGAAAAAACAGCATTTAAGGGGAATTCTAAGTGTTTGTGACGTTTCACTTAAAGAAACCCTTAAGTAACACTTAAGGTTTTTTTTCTGCAACACCCTTAGGTTTAAAGGAAACATAAGGGCGAACTTAAGGGAAAATTACAGTTAACCTTTTAACTGTCACCGCTCCACAGGTGGGACGCATGGTGCTCTGTTTTTGATCGCCTATTTTTCGTATCATATATTTTAGTAATTATCATAAATTAGGTATCATTTGAAAGCTTACAAACTTAAATTTCATCCTGTGAAAACCGTTTTGAAATCGGACATTGTGTTACCATGGAAACGGTACTCTAAATTATTCTAGTGGGCTCCTCCCCTAGTGGGCGGTGTCATGTTTCATATTACAACAATTATTTTAACTACTTTATAATCAAAATCTTTTCCAATCTTGACAAAACACATATTGTCGGAAAGGTCTGAGTCTCAAGGGTCCATATTTGGTGACTGTTTTGTGACGGAAGTGATATTTGGACAGAAATTTAAAGAAAATGCATTAAAAAAAACAATAAATGGAATTTGAATGACACCCGGTGGCTGTTTTTGGTACAGCGCCTAAACAAAATCTCATGGGAACTTCAATTTTTGTGATATCAACTTCAAATTTGGAACACAAATTGGTTAGACATATGGCTTTGATTTCATAGTAATTTTAGAGTAAATTCTTTTTTGTAAAATATATTTTATATGAAATATAAAATATTTAGTACAGTATTTTTCATTTACAGTAAATTTAAACTTCCATAACTCTTTCATACTTTCATATTTTGAATTGCTTTTGAATTCACTTCAGCAATAATCTGCAGAGTGTCGTCTTTAAAACGAGACCAAACTTTGGTCTATATTCCAAAGCATTCTTGAATTACAGCCCTTTAAGTTTGGATAGTGCATTTTCATGTGTATTCTCAAAAGGGGGGGGGGGGGGGTGACAATTAAAGGGTTAAGATGCTTTATGCAGCCAGGCATAGATTCCTTCCTCTGATTCCTTGGCTCAAGCCGATTGAATTGCACCCTATGACGCCATTTTCCGTCATGACAGTTTTCCCGCCAAACTCCTTCTAGACTGTTTCTCAGATTTTCATGAAAATCGAATCAGATCAGCTACAGATCATGCTGGCAAAAAGTTATCCAAAGCTTTTTGATAAACCCAACAGTTTTCGAATAACGCACGAATGAATTAGACGAAGAGCGTGCCAAATTGGACGCAAGGCTATATATCAACACCGTATCCAGACCAAACATGGTACATGCTATCCCAAGCCTGACCTGAGGCTACATGCAGAGTTTCGGGACAGCGCCCCCTACTGGTCAAAAACAATTGGCTTTTTTGCTTATAGTGGAGCGGCTAAGTGCTTATGTTTGGCAGAATCGTTCAGTTTATGATACAAGCGTGAAAATTGGCATGAGCAGTCTCCATGGGTCACTTGACAAGAAAATTGTCCAAGCCACTTGAAATTTCAAGATGGCGGCCGTTTTTCAAGATGGCCGACACCTTAGTGGAGCAGTTAAGTGATATAGTGGTTTATTTGGTGATACAAGCATGGAAATTGGCATGAGCAGTCTCTGATGGTCACTAGACTATAAGCCACCCACAGCTGCTTGAAATTTCAAGATGGTGGCCATTTTTCAAGATGGCAACCACCTTAGTGGAGCAATTAGGCTTAAGAAATCCTTTAGTTGGTGAGACAAGCATGAAAATTGCCTTGAGCTGTCTCTAAGGATTGCTTGACAAGAAAACACTCTCAGCCACTTGAAATTTCTATTTTCAAGATGGCCGACCCCTGGATCCTCAAAAGATCAATTTTACGATAGAAATGTATTGTTTTTTTTTTCATTAAAACATTATTTTATATGTTTTAGATTATTCTAAAGAACAACTTTTAACGCATCAAAATACAGTTGTGTTGATTTGTTGATTATTGATAGATTAGACAAGAGTGAATATCTGCACTACCAGGGCACACTGGTGATATATCACTGCTGTTAAACTCAGAGTGGGGTTTAATGTCAGCTAATTGTAAAGTTAGTATCCCAAATGCTGTCTAATCTACCCAAAAACGGTTAGATAGCCGCACCTGAATTGACAGGTTGTGCCAGCGCGGGAGAGCCGAGCCAAGGTTAATGGGGTTTTAGTTAACCGGATGGTGTACAGATCACACGGGATATAAATGGCATTGGATGAACGATCGGACTAAGTGTAGGGTTAAGGCATAAACTTACCTCAATGAACCCTGATGACCCATTTAAAGATCCACATGGCAGGCGGCAGTAATCCAGAAAAATTGCCGCCATCTTGAAATTTTATGTTGCTGTGGGCAGTTTCTTGTCAAATGACCCTTTGAGACAGCTCAAGGCAATGTTCATGCTTGTATCAGCAACTAAATGATTTCTTAAGCCTAATTGCTCCACTAAGGTGGTGGCCATCTTGAAAAATGGCCGCCATCTTGAAATTTCAAATAGCTGTGGGTGGCTTATAGTCTAGTGACCATCAGAGACTGCTCATGCCAATTTTCATGATTGTATCACCAAATAAACCACTATATCACTTAACTGCTCCACTAAAGTGTCGGCCATCTTGAAAAATGGCCGCCATCTTGAAATTTCAAGTGGCTCTGACAATTTTCTTGTCAAGTGACCCATGGAGACTGCTCATGCCAATGTTCACGCTTGTATCATAAACTGAACGATTATATCACTTAGCCGCTCCACTATTATAACTTCTGAATGGTTTGCTCAAAAATCATATATCATGGTCTCTTCGGATTCAGTGCATCATGAGACCTACAGTATATTGACTTTTGTGGGAGTCGGCCATTTTGAATTTTGTCCTAAAAGGCTGTACTTTAAGAATGCATAAGCGTATCGTTAGGAAACTCAGTATCTGTCATTGGGACCAAGGCACTCAAAAAATTGAGACAGCACCACATTGCGCTCAAAAGTTATAATGAAATAGGCAAAATGAATCAAAAGTTATTCGAATTTTTGGATATTTTAATTAAACTAGACCGTTGGTCTAATTATCACCAAAATTGGCTCAGATCCTCTTCAGATCATACCAGCAAAAAGTTAGTTATCAAAAGCTTTTTGATAAACCCAACCGTTTTGAATAACATGCGAACGAATTCGACGAAGAGCGCGCCAAATTCGATGCAAGGCTATATCTCACCAACGCTTTTGCGTATCCAGACCAAACTTGGTACATGTCATCCCAAGCCTGACCTAAGGCTACATGCAGAGTTTCGGGACAGCACCACCTACTGGTCAAAAGATATGAACAATTGCCTTTTTGCTTACAACTTCTAAATGATATGCTCAAAAATCATAAAACTGGTCTCTTCGAATGAGTTAGACCCAATGTATTTCTATAGTTCCTATATTGACTTTTATGGGAGTCAGCCATTTTCAATTTTGTCCTAAAATGCTGTATTTTAAGAACGCACTGGGCAATCGTTAGCCTTTTGATAGACCAAACCCATTCTTGAGTAACGCATCAACAAACTTGTTGGCATGATGCAAAGCTGATTCTGAGGCAGAACGAGTTTGCGTATTAACACCAAACTTGTTATGTCTCATTGGTCCTTTTTGTGCTTGGTCTCGATAATTGTTGCATGCAGCTATATTTTCATTTGAAGTTGTCAAACTGTTGTTTTTTGAGTGCGTCATTTTTACTATATTTGATCATAGTGTTTATTTTCATAGTGTTTATATAGACTTTAGTTATTTATGTTTTAGTTTATTCATATTATTTTATGGCATTCCATCCAAATAAGTGGAAATTACAACATTCAAGCAACAAATGTCATGAAAATAATTATCATTTTAAATGCAACATTCTTCTTATTCAGAACTGTGTGCTTAAATGTATTGCTTGTAGTGCACTTCAAATCTTCAAAGTATACATTTGTAAACTGTACTTGCGGGTAATACAAGTTTTACTTTAAAGCACATTTTAAATCATTATCACTAATACTTTGTTATGCTCACATTACTTCTTTTTCACAAGGGCAATGACATCATGAGGATGAGCACATGGGAGCCAAAGCCTGAAACCAATAAACGCTGACATCAAAACGGGGGTTTGACGACCTTCACAAGGTCGAAATGCAGCATAACCGGCGCCACATGCTGAGGACACCAGCGGCTTCAACGAATCCCTGCTAAAGCTGCCGAGTGAAGCTCAAATCCCCAGAGATCTGAGCGCTGAACATCTGCAGCAATGACCGGAGACACATTAGCAAACTGAAACATTAGCAAACTGACAGCAGAACAGCAGTGCACAATGCACAACAAACCGAGCGATTAGACACACGACTCTCTATGAAGTGACTTTGATAAATGCATGAAATTCTCAGTGTGTGCGTCATAGATAAGTGTGCAGATCATTTTAGGGTCTAATTACTAATTACTGAAACAAGAGCAAGAACTACAAACATTCGAAATAAGGAAATGTGCTTGTGCTCAGCCTGTAAAAGTGATAGAGATGATCTCGAATGGAAAAAGTAACATCAAAAAGTTCCAACCTCTAAAAGTAGAACATTTAAAAGTTAAATGGTAACACTTTACATTAAGGTCCCTTTAGTTAATGTTAGGTAAAGGCACAATATGCAAGATTATTTTGGATTAAAATATCCAAAAACCACTAGAACAGTTTTACATTAGTTGTTGTCTTGTGTACTTGCATTATCCCAAATGTTTCCAACAATGTCTCATTTCAGAGAAATCAGCAGTTTTAACCAGTGTAACGTCCGTGTCATTACATCACATCTTTGGCTTGTTTTCCATCCAAAGTTGCAAATTGAATTAGCAAAATGGGAATATCGCCTGAAACCTTTGCAAATAAAGCAACGTTTCCATCCAGTGAGTCAAATGTGTAACTTTCTGTGCATGGATCATCTACTATCCCCTATATAGTGCACTGGCTGATCATTCACTATCCCCTATATAGTGCACTGTCTGATCATTTACTATCCCCTATATAGTGCACTGTCTGATCGTTCCCTATCCCCTATATAGTGCACAGTCTGAGCGTTCCCTATCCCCTATATAGTGCACAGTCTGATCGCTCTCTATCCCCTATATAGAGCACAGTCTGAGCGTTCCCTATCCCCTATATAGTGCACAGTCTGATCGCTCCCTATCCCCTATATAGAGCACAGTCTGAGCGTTCCCTATCCCCTATATAGTGCACAGTCTGATCGCTCCCTATCCCCTATATAGAGCACAGTCTGACCGTTCCCTATCCCCTATATAGTGCACAGTCTGATCGCTCCCTATCCCCTATATAGAGCACAGTCTGAGCGTTCCCTATCCCCTATATAGTGCACAGTCTGATCGCTCCCTATCCCCTATATAGAGCACAGTCTGAGCGTTCCCTATCCCCTATATAGTGCACAGTCTGATCACTCCCTATCCCCTATATAGAGCACAGTCTGAGCGTTCCCTATCCCCTATATAGTGCACAGTCTGATCGCTCCCTATCCCCTATATAGAGCACAGTCTGAGCGTTCCCTATCCCCTATATAGTGCACAGTCTGATCGCTCCCTATCCCCTATATAGTGCACAGTCTGATCGCTCCCTATCCCCTATATAGAGCACAGTCTGAGCGTTCCCTATCCCCTATATAGTGCACAGTCTGATCGCTCCCTATCCTCTATATAGCACACAGTCTGAGCATTCCCTATCCCCTATATAGAGCACAGTCTGAGCGTTCCCTATCCCCTATATAGAGCACAGTCTGATCGTTCGCTATCCCCTATATAGAGCACAGTCTGAGCGTTCCCTATCCCCTATATAGAGCACAGTCTGAGTGTTCCCTATCCCCTATATAGTGCACAGTCTGATCGTCCCCTATCCCCAATATAGAGCACAGTCTGAGCGTTCCCTATCCCCTATATAGCGCACAGTCTGATTGTTCGCTATCCCCTATTGAGTGCACTGTCTGATCGTTCGCTATCCCCTATATAGTGCAGTCTGAGCGTTCCCTATCCCCTATATAGAGCACAGTCTGATCGTTCCCTATCCCCTATATAGAGCACAGTCTGAGCGTTCCCTATCCCCTATATAGTGCACAGTCTGATTGTTCGCTATCCCCTATTGAGTGCACTGTCTGATCGTTCGCTATCCCCTATATAGTGCAGTCTGATTGTTCGCTATCCCCTATTGAGTGCACTGTCTGATGGTTCCCTATCTCCTATATAGTGCACAGTCTGAGCGTTCCCTATCCCCTATATAGCGCACAGTCTGATTGTTCGCTATCCCCTATTGAGTACAGTGTCTGATCGTTCCCTATCTCCTATATAGTGCACAGTCTGAGCGTTCCCTATCCCCTATATAGTGCACAGTCTGAGCGTTCCCTATCCCCTATATAGCGCACCGTCCGAACGTTCCCTGTCCCCTATATAGCGCACAGTCTGATCATTCGCTATCTCCTATATAGCGCACCGTCCGAACGTTCCCTGTCCCCTATATAGTGCACTATCTGATCGCTCCCAATCCCCTATATAGAGCACAGTCTGAGCGTTCCTTATCCCCTATATAGAGCACAGTCTGAGCATTCCCTATCCCCTATATAGTGCACAGTCTGATCATTCGCTATTCCCTATATAGCGCACAGTCTGAGCGTTCCCTATCCCCTATATAGAGCACAGTCTGAGCGTTCCCTATCCCCTATAGAGCACAGTCTGAGCGTCCCCTATCCCCTATATAGCGCACAGTCTGATTGTTCGCTATCCCCTATTGAGTGCACTGTCTGATCGTTCGCTATCCCCTATATAGTGCAGTCTGAGCATTCCCTATCCCCTATATAGAGCACAGTCTGATCGTTCCCTATCCCCTATATAGAGCACAGTCTGAGCGTTCCCTATCCCCTATATAGTGCACAGTCTGATTGTTCGCTATCCCCTATTGAGTGCACTGTCTGATCGTTCGCTATCCCCTATATAGTGCAGTCTGATTGTTCGCTATCCCCTATTGAGTGCACTGTCTGATCGTTCCCTATCTCCTATATAGTGCACAGTCTGAGCGTTCCCTATCCCCTATATAGCGCACAGTCTGATTGTTCGCTATCCCCTATTGAGTGCACTGTCTGATCGTTCCCTATCCCCTATATAGTGCACAGTCGGAGCGTTCCCTATCCCCTATATAGTGCACAGTCTGAGCGTTCCCTATCCCCTATATAGCGCACCGTCCGAACGTTCCCTGTCCCCTATATAGCGCACAGTCTGATCATTCGCTATCTCCTATATAGCGCACCGTCCGAACGTTCCCTGTCCCCTATATAGTGCACTATCTGATCGCTCCCAATCCCCTATATAGAGCACAGTCTGAGCGTTCCCTATCCCCTATATAGAGCACAGTCTGAGCGTTCCCTATCCCCTATATAGAGCACAGTCTGAGCGTTCCCTATCCCCTATATAGAGCACAGTCTGAGCGTTCCCTATCCCCTATATAGAGCACAGTCTGAGCGTTCCCTATCCCCTATATAGTGCATTCTGATCGTTCCCTATGCCCTCAAGTTAGGCCAAGAAGATTTGTCTGTAAGGGTACTGTCTAAACGCACAGTTACTTGACAAATATTTTTAAAGTAAACCTGACTCTCCATTTTCTTCCACCCCAGATAGGGGATTTCATCTTTATTTTATATTTTCTTTTAATTCCCACTATAACTGTTATACTATGTATATTTTTATTGTATTCACTTATGAATATTTTAACTTCATTTCTGTGTAAAGCACTTTGAATTGCCCCTGTGTATGAAATGTGCTATACAAATAAACTTGCCTTGCCTTGCCTTGCCTATCCCCAATATATATAGCAGTCTGATCATTCCCTATCCCCTATATATAGTGCAGTCTGATCATTCCCTATCCCGTATATATAGTGCAGTCTGATCATTCCCTATCCCTTATATAGTGCACAGTCTGATCGTTCCCTATCCCCTATATAGTGCAGTCTGATCATTCCCTATCCCCTATATATAGTGCAGTCTGATCATTCCCTATCCCTTATATAGTGCACAGTCTGATCGTTCCCTATCCCCTATATAGTGCAGTCTGATCGTTCCCTATCCCCTATATAGTGCAGTCTGATCATTCCCTATCCCCTATATAGTGCACAGTCTGATCGTTCCCTATCCCCTATATAGTGCAGTCTGATCGTTCCCTATCCCCTATATAGTGCAGTCTGATCGTTCCCTATCCCCTATATAGTGCAGTCTGATCATTCCCTATCCCCTATATAGTGCAGTCTGATCATTCCCTATCCCCTATATAGTGCACAGTCTGATCGTTCCCTATCCCCTATATAGTGCAGTCTGATCATTCCCTATCCCTATATAGTGCACAGTCTGATCTTTCCCTATCCCCTATATAGTGCAGTCTGATCATTCCCTATCCCTATATAGCGCACAGTCTGAGCGTTCCCTATCCCCTATATAGTGCACAGTCTGATCGTTCCCTATCCCCTATATAGTGCAGTCTGATCGTTCCCTATCCCCTATATAGTGCAGTCTGATCGTTCCCTATCCCCTATATAGTGCAGTCTGATCATTCCCTATCCCCTATATAGTGCAGTCTGATCATTCCCTATCCCCTATATAGTGCACAGTCTGATCGTTCCCTATCCCCTATATAGTGCAGTCTGATCATTCCCTATCCTTATATAGTGCAGTCTGATCATTCCCTATCCCCTATATAGCGCACAGTCTGATCTTTCCCTATCCCCTATATAGTGCAGTCTGATCATTCCCTATCCCTATATAGCGCACAGTCTGAGCGTTCCCTATCCCCTATATAGTGCACAGTCTGAGCGTTCCCTATGCAGATTATGAGTCTATATTATTAGCCTGACTATGTGTGTAACCATGAAGGAAACATGTTTCTCACACAGCCGTAATTCTGTTGTGCGTTCAGCTTTTGTTTGCTCTGCTGTTTTTGTTGTGTTGTGCTGCCCCGGGCTTTACTGTCATGATCTGCCTGAGAAATGAAGACATAAATGGCCATGATGGTGTGTGTGTTATTTCCACAGGCAGTGAGATGAATAGCAGTGTGTGTGGGTGCGGTTATGAGGGGGAAGACACCCGTCTGCACTAATAATCCCTGCCAGAATCCACAGACTCCCTACAGGAAGAGCAAAAGTAAACGAGTAACACTTTACAGTGAGAGCCCTTTGGTTAATGAGTCAGTGAGTGTTACTGCATGAAGCAATGAAACCAGAGACTCGTCCGTCAATGAAACATGAGCACTTCTTTGGGTGTGTGTGTGTGTGTGTGTGTTGAATGATGTGGAACTATCTCTGTTTTGAGCAAGATGGAGAGGGAAAATCTCATGATGTACAACTTCTGCTGCTCTTCTGGAAGCCTTTACTCGGATACATGAGGAAAACCAGGCGAAACTGTGTCATATACACCCAGATATGATGTCATGACTCGCATATGACAAATTACACACATATGACTGCAAAAACAAAAGATCTTAAGAGTAACTGAAAACAAACATAATGAAGTGCAGAAGAAGAGAAGTGGATCTGATAAGGATCACCAGGCAGACATTCTACTGATAAAGGAGAACTTCTAGAACACATGTTTGGAGACACTTCAAATGTGCTTTAAGATGAATAAATCATGAGAACATAAAATACCAATTTAGTCTGTTAACTGTCAGTGTCCCGGCACACTTTATGACCACCACTGGACTCTAGAGCAGTGAGACGTGTTCTCTGAGTGACCAATCACGCTTCTCTGTCTGACAATCCCATGGACGAGTCTGGGTTTGGCGGTTGCCAGAACAGGACTTGCCTGACTGCATTGTGCCAAGTGTAAAGTTTAGTGGAGGGGGGATTATGGGGTGGGGTTTTTGTTCAGGGGTTAGTTCCAGTGAAAGGAACTCTTAATGCCTCACCAAGACATGTTGGACAATTTCATGCTCCCGACGGCCCCTTCCTGTCCCAACATGACAGCTGGATAAAAACGCTTTGGTGGACACGCACCCTAACACCGTGTCCTAACTACACGCGACGCGATAAAAGGTATCTTTTCCATGTTAATTATAGTTTTTGTCCTAACCAGCCGCGACGGCAACACGCGATGACTCTATTTTAGAAACGGTTTCTATTTCTGCGACGTCGCGGCTGAAAGATCCGCCCACACAGAGATCTCATTGGATGGAAGTTCCGCGCGTCATGAATATTAACCATCGAACATGGACGACGAGAAGCTGATTGTGGAAGTCCAAAAGCATTTAATTCTCTACGATAAATCCCACAAAGACATCAGGAAAAAGGATTCCGTGTGGAGAAGCATCGCTACAGCACTGAATACAAATGGTAAGTTGTAAGTTTCGACTTTTTCATCTAGTAGCCTGTTGTGCTAATGTTCATTTCTGTGAAGCATCAACCTGTGTAAAATACATAATAGGAACAAATGCTTTTATTTTTTAAAGTAGTGGCCAGGATTAAAAAATCGTGACCAGATATTACCATTTGAACAGGCACAGATATTGTACCTGTATCCAGATAATAAACTGAAATCTGCACCTGTGGGACATATGTGTCCTGTTCAATAATGTCAATTTAATAATGTGTTTGAGGCATTAATCTCATAACATTAAAAACAACAAAAACATTTTTATTTAACTATGAATAATTCGATTTTACACGGACCCTTCCGTGGCATATAATCCACTTTAGACATCTTTAAAAATGTGGAAAAATAAAGTAATTTTATAGAGTATTTTACTTACCTTAGTGTTACAGCAAGACGTTGCTGGGGCTCAACTGGAACACGGTAAGATGTGGTCTGCTTCCTCGGGTCCTTGCCAATATTATACAGGACATTCTCCATATCGGTGGAGGACATACGAAAATAATAAAAAAAACGTGCCTTGTCCAGGAAAAGTTCCTGCACTAAGTTGTGATAGGCCCCTTGCTCTGCTCTTCTTTGATTTATTGGATGCACCCACATCCTTGTCTTCTTCCCTTGTAATAAAAGAAAGGCCGATACTTTCTTCCTCCTCCAGAGCTCCCGTCTGGACCTTTAATATGGGGAAAATAAATGCAATATTTCGTATTCAATCATCTAATTAGTAATCTTTTGGTCATTAATATAAATTCTCAGGTGTTGATTAGGTTTTTTTGTACAGTATTAAAATAGTTTAATTTGAATCAGAGTAATTTTCCTTTCATAAAAACAACGAGATGGATCTAAATTTCCATATGAAGAAGAACGAATGAACTGATTGTCATATGAAAATGATTATGTGAAAAAATTATTTATTTTTAGTTAAAATAATGTGCGTTACTTTAATATCCACGATGAAAGTTAGAATGGATAATTTAAGTCAGATTTTGAAAGCAAATTTTATAGAGTTTAAACTGACTTCACTGCAAACAAACAACTGTATTGTCATAACAAATACAGTATCAGTCACTGTGTATGTATTTTTAATGTTATTTATTTATTTGATTGATAATGTTCTTACCCATTTTTCAACGCGAGTGCGGGACAGCAGTGCACTTTCACAGAGAGCCCGCCCACACGCTGTTCTGATTGGCTGTGGTTTTTGATTGATTTGTGGCATCTCGCAGAGTCTGGTATGGACAGACGTGTTGCTTGTCGCTGGAATCTTATCGCGTCGCGTGTAGTTAGGACACGGTGTAAGAATGGGATGGCATTAAAGCTCATGTGCATGTGAAGGCAGGCTTTTGGCGATAGTGTTTTTTATAACATGTTTTATTAGCTTAAAAACTCTCTCTAATATTAGACATATGGATTTGACTTTCTAGCTATTTCAGAGTATAGTAAAATATTAGGGCTGCCACTAACGACTATTTTTATATCGGTTAATCTATCGACAAATTCATCGATAAATCTATCAACTAATTTATTTTTTAATCTATCGACTAATTTTTTGATTAATCTATCGACTAATTTATCGATTAATCGATTAATATATCGACTAGTTTACCGGTTGGTCTGTCAACTAATTTATTTTTTAATCTATCGACTAATTTTTTGATTAATCTATCGACTAATTTATCGATTAATCGATTAATATATCGACTAGTTTATCTATTTATCGATTAATCTACCGACTAGTTTACCGGTTGGTCTGTCAACTAATTTATTGATTAACCGATTAATCTATTGCCTAATTTGTCGATTAATCTATTAGCTAATTTATGGATTAATCAATTAATCTATCAATTAATTTATCGATTCATCTATCGGCTGATTTATCGATTAATCTATTGGCTAATTTACCGATTAATCTTTAGACTAATTTATCTATTAAACTATCGACTGATTTATCGATTAATCTGTCAACTAATTTGATGTTTAATCTGTTGACTAATTTACCAATTAAACTACCTGTTAATATATCGATTAATCTAGTGACTAATTTAATCGATTAATCGACTAAGCTATCAGCTGATTTATCTATTAATCTGTCAACTAATTTATCGATTAATCTATCGACTAATTTGATGTTTAATCTGTTGACTAATTTACCGATTAATCTATCGACTGATTTATCGGTTAATCTATCAACTAATACATTGATTAATCGATTAATCTATCAACTAATTTATCACAGTAATTTCGACAATTTTACTAATAAACATTTAATTTAACTTGCACCGTTGGCCTTCAGTAGTGTACTATAAAAAAGTATAAATGTAAACAAGCCCTTGACAAAATGTAAAACTAACTTTTCGATACGATACCAGACTAAAATATCTCAATACAGATACTGAATCCATGCCATGGCAAAAAACTGTAAAGGTAATTGAATAATATGACAGAACTTACTATTCATTGTTTATCATTGTTTTAGGGTTAAAAACCCCTCTGGGGATCTGCAGTCTGGGGTGACGGGATGGGGGGCTTCTATGACTGCGTAGCCTATAATAAAAGATTTTCAAACCTGAACCAAACATATTTTTATTCAAAGATCAACAGTCTGTCATTAGTCTTTAATCTGCCACAAAAAAATTATATTAAAATCATGAACTCAAATGTCATTGTAAAAATTGTATGAATGTCATTGTACTGCATTTCGTTGCCTTGTACTTGTGTAATGACAAAGTTTAATCTAATCGAAAAAAAAAAAAAACAATGACTGTTGTAAGTAACAGTGCGTAAATCAGACCTTTCTGTATAGCCTAACGCTAATAAGCTTAAACGAAAATAACGAAATAATTGTGTAGTGAAGTAGGGGAGCGCGGGGCACAACCTAACGCGGGGTCAGTTGCGCATGTTTTTACCCTTTCCACACACGCCAGGATGACGAAACTTAGTGTATTTATTTGGAGATGGTGGTCCAGTGGGTTAAACCACTGAACTGATATGCAGAAGGTTGCTGGTTCGATCCCAGCGCTCGCCACCAGTGTGTCCTTGAGCAAGGCACTTTACTCCATGTTGCTCCAGGGGGATTGTCTCTTTTGGATAAAAGCGTCTGCCAAATGCATAAATGTAAATGTAGAAAGGGGTCAGAATACACAGAGCATCTCAGTTTGTTGTGTATGGGGCAGCACAGCCGCTGACCAGTCAGGGTGCCCATGCTGACCCCTGACCCCTGTCCACCTCCCAAAGCACCAACAGTGGCACGTGAGCATCAGAACTGGACCATGGAGCAATGGAAGAAGGTGGCCTGGTCTGATGAAGCACGTTTTCGTGCGCGGCCACAAAGCACAATCAGGAATGGTTTGAGGAGCTTCTCTCAACGTTGACTTGGCCTCCAAATTCCCCAGATCTCAATCCAATCGAGCATCTGTGGGATGTGCTGAACAAACAAGTCCAAACCATGGAGGCCCCACCTCTCAACTTACAGGACTCAAAGGATCTGCTGCTAACATCTTGGTGCCAGGTACCCAAAGCACACCTTCAGAGGTCTAGTGGAGTCCATCAGAGATGGGACCAACACAATATTAGGCCGTTGACAGATAAAATAACATTGTACTTGTCATGGAAACGGGGCTGAAACCCTAGAACGGGCCTGGCTAGACAAACGAACATCGAAGTGCTGGTTCTCTCAGGTGTCTGTCTGTGCTCTGCTTCGCTCCCCAATGACACTGAACGGTGAAAACAGAGCTCATATTCATGACGCATTGACCATAACCAGGTCCTGGCGCACTTACAAAACCCTGAAAAACCATCAGAAACGGAGGACGGATGTGTCCCAGACTTCAAGCCCTGCTGTAGACAAGCTCTGCCGTTTGACACTAATAATTACAGCATTTAAAGGAACAGTACGTTGAAAAATAAAATGACAAATCCTTACAAACACAATATATTCTGTAACAGGGACAGCATGACGTCTCTAACACAACAGATTGCTCCGATTGTCCGTTAATCTGCTGCTCGACTTTAATGCGGAATTCAATCTTGAACGTTTTATGATAATCAGAAACAATAGTTGACTCATGGACTGTAGTATTAATGGAAAATCTGCTGTTGATATGTGCATCCACTTCTTTCTTGTCCACATATGTTCCTGTTTAAAGCCGAAATCTATGAGAGGGCATCACAATAAAAGACCATCGGAGAAAAGCATCAGTTCAGCAGAGCAATAACTGCACATCATCAGCAAAACATGTGCAATTTATACTCAAGGATGGAGACAAAAACTGAATGTCCAAGATATTTTTCACTCGCTGTTAAACCGAGACACCCCAGTTTTCTCAAATGTTTAAATATGTAAATGAGGCATTGCATATTAAATGCACATTTAAATTTGGATACATTTCTAGAAAAAGGAACACTGGATAAAGCCAACATTCATGTTTGATTCTGTTGATGTATTAGTTACAGCTCTTCTGGGAAGGCTTTCCTCAAGGTTTAGGAGTGTGTTTATGGGGATTCTTCTAGAAGCGCATTTGTGATGTTGGACGAGAAGGCCTGGCTCTCAGTCTCCGCTCTAATTCATCCCAAAGGTGTTCTATCGGGTCGAGGTCAGGACTCAGTTCCTCCACACCAAACTCGCTCATCCATGTCTTTATGACGCTTTGTGCACTGGTCAGTCATGTTGGGACAGGAAGGGGCCGTCCCCAAACTGTTCCCACAAAAACGGGAGCATGAAATTGTCCAAAATGTCTTGGTGAAGCATTAAGAGTTCCTTTCACTGGAACTAACCCCTGAAAAACAACCCCACCCCATAATCCCCCCTCCACCAAACTTTACACTTGGCACAATGCAGTCAGGCACGTCCCGTTCTCCCGGCAACCGCCAAACTCAGACTCGACCATGGGATTGTCAGACAGAAAGTGTGATTGGTCACTCAGAGAACACGTCTCACTGCTCTAGAGTCCAGTGGCGGCGCGCTTTACCCCACTGCTTTGGTGATGTAAGGCTTGGATGAGCGGCTCGGCCATGGAAACCCATCCCATGAAGCTCTACACACTGTTCTTGAGCTCATCTGAAGGCCACAGGAGTTTGGAGGTCTGGAGCTCTTGACTCTGCAGAAAGTTGGCGACTTCTGTGACCCTCAGCATGCGCTGACCCCGCTCTTCGTGGCTGAGTTGCTGTTGTTCCCAATCGCTCCCACTTTGTTATAACACCACTAACAGTTGAGCGTGGAATATTTAGTAGTGAGGAAATATCCCGAATGGACTTATTGCTACCAAACTTAAATGTTACTGAAACTGTGCTGGGTATTTCTATTATAAAATCAAGTGTTGTTTTTTGTTTGTGCAATATTAATATTAACTAAAGATCTAGTGTTTAAAGTTTTACTTTGCTAATTTAGAAGAGTTTCTATTATGTTGGGCTTTAATTATAGCAAGTCATGATTCCACTACTAAAAATATTAAAGTTGAAAACATGATAATTGTAAGTTAAATATACGAGTTAGCTTACTCAAATATTCACCTTTGATTGACAGGCAATCTTGACCAATCATATCGCCAAATCCACCATTTTGTCCAAAAAACAAACCTGTCAGGAGAGTTAGTAGATTAACGTTGATGGATTTAACCTTGAAAAACCTGTGTATTAAAATCTTTGCGCGGTTTAAAATCCTTTTTCTGCCTTTAAAGACATGGATTGGAATTGAGATAGACGCAAGTAGATAAAGTGCAATAAAATAAACACTTAAAAGTGTATTTTACTTAAAAATACTTAAAAGCTCAAAATCTAATATTCACCAGGGCATGAAAGGCCAGTGTCAAACGTGTAAAACTACAGTACAGACAATAAACATCAAGCAAAGAGCACCTTATAATCCTGCCGTGTCTCCTGTTCAGAGCAGATCTGATGAATCCACAGTCCAAAATTGAGTGCTTTGGCGGAGCTTCATCTATCCTGCAGTATCTGATCTGCTACAGATATTAACAGAGGAAAACCTGGAGGTCCTGGCCACCTGTAACCTCGCGGGACGGACCCTGGGTTAAAGCGCCAGAGCGATCTGATCACCAAACCATCCCCTCCACACAAACAGCATCAGCTAAAACAAACAGACAAACACAATGCAACACAAATAAAACGGTTGGACTGCAGAATATTTACTCGACTCTTAATTGTACAAAAACGGGAATTATCAGATAATTATATCAATGACATTCAAACCACATCCCTATATAAACAAGCACGGGATATAATGGACTCATGAAATCAATGAAATGCCATTAAGGTAGTTTATTAAATACATTTCTAGGTAACACTTTAAGATTTACTTTTGTTAACATTAATAAATGCTGTAGAAGTATCGTTAGTTCTTGCAGTTAAACAATCTTAATTTCAACATTTCCTTAAAAAACAAAAGTTGCATTTTTAACATTAGTTGCACAGTTGTATTTTTATTAACGAACATCAACAAATGTTGTAAAGAATTCTTGTAAAGAATGTATTGCTCATAGTTAGCTAATGCATTAACAAATTGTACATGCTATTGTAAAGAGTTACTGATTTTTAAATGTGTAAACCGTAGGGATGCACAATTTATCGGCCAAATATGTTCATTTTAAACGTTATCATATCGACCCGATAAGAAAATTAGACCGATATCTTAAAGTTATTAAAGATGCAGTCCATCATTTTTTGGAAAATTTTCTGTTTTGAAATGTTAAAAATCACAGCTTCATCAGAATGATATGAAACTTGGTGACTTTTCTAGCATTAGGACTGTAAACACACATGATTCGAGCATGCTAATTGGTCGTTAAAAAAATACTCCCACTTGTGCTCTTCGGTCAAAAATGACCACCATAGGAAATTAATGGGAAATCTGCTAAAACATAAATTCACAAAAAAAATATATATTTCTAACATAAAAAATATCTAAAACTTTATAATAAATAGTCTTATAATAAAAAAAATCATTAAATGTGTTCAAAACAGATCTAGGGAATTCTCCATAGAGACCTCTAGTGGTTACACACATGGTTGCAAGATTTCTTAAATAATTCCAACAGAGGGCGCTAATCTGCCTTCAAAAAAAAATATTTCTCTATTTTAACCTGAAAAACTGCTAGCCTGGATGCCAGACGAACTTAGCCCCGCCCACAACATTTTTTGCACGGGCAGTTCGGTCTGGACTTGATCCATAGAGAAGTAATTATGAAACAGAAACTGTTCGGACCAATGAAATCATCAGGGCGGGCTTTAGACGATGATGGACAGATGATAAACAGTGACGTAATCATCCACGTCATCAAAGGCGCTTGGGTTGAATTTGTTCTAATCCTAAACGGAGAACTTGTTCGTATATGCGTTCACCTTTACTATTTCTCTCAGAAATGATGATGGTGTTGGTCAGTACTCTGTGTATCCTTACATTCTTTTTTACAACACCAGCAAAGATCGTTTACACTCATCTTCTTCTTCAAACGTGACTTATTCCAGCGCGCACAGACAGGGTTGCCAAGTTTTTACAGCAAAACCCGCCCAATCCCGATTGCTACTCAAAACTAGCCAAAAACAAGCCCAATAGCTTTCCGGGTGGGGGGGTTCTCCGGGAAAAATGGCATTTTGGAGGTAAAATGTGTTATTTTGGAACGGCTGCTAAATTTCGCATTCCTGGGTCTGTATATCACATAATTGGGGTCGCTTCAACCCGTGGACTTGGCAACACAGTGCAGTTGAGTTCTGTTGACATTTGACAACTAACGTTATGCGTCGCTCCGTTGCTCTGATTGGTTGTAGGTCTATCCAATTGAGGTCTTTCCTGGTTCGGTTTAAACACGCCCCATAATCACAGCCCAACGGAGCAGATCAGACTCATATTCTGACTAGAATTGAGTATGACGACGTCAGGCTAAAATACTGCAATAATAAAAATTTAATAAAAAAAATAACAAAAAAAAATCTGTATAATTTTCAATGGTAAAAATAGACCATAATTATTGCATAAATATAAAAAAATAACATAAAATCATCTCAAAATACAAAATTAAAAAGAAAAAATATTATTCAAGAAAAATAAATTGCATTGACACGGCATTTATTCATTTCATTAAAATCGCAGCCTTTGCGCTTTCATAATCGCACATAACGCAAATCGCGATTTGATTTCGATTAATCGTGCAGCCCTAACTTAAACGTATCATTTTGATGGCGGATTATAATAAAGGTCTGAATGACAATCATCAGTAGCCGCATTTCCATTACTGAATTGCACAAAAACTTTTGCAATATTTTCTAAATGTCGATTAAAAAACGACTGTGAAAGACGGCGTTTCATTAACCAATGTTAAGCGACTTAATCTTTTTTTTGTCCTCTCGCGATAAGTCATTCCAAGAATTATGCCACGAATGTTGCTAGGTTTACATACATCCCATCCACCGCACTAGCCATTCTTTTTAATGGAAGGGGACGTAGGTTTTTTGAATTTTGTATTTTTTCATGTCATTACATTTTTTAGAGCATAAGAAACAAATGAAAAAAAAAAACATTTTTGACAAATTATATTTTATTATTACAGATGTGTCCTCTGTAGTTGACAGCAGGACTCGAAAATGACATGAAATTGCATGTATAGGCAAAAACAATGGGATTTATTTTTCATTCACCAATCAATTTTTAGGTTTCACACTTTGTTTAAAGATGATTCTCAACTATGTTATGAAAGATATAACGATATGCATTGATATACCATTTTACTTTATGCAATGTGTGGGGAAAATGGCCATCCAATACACTGCATCTAATTTGCATATTAATGTGTTCTTGGTGCAACATGTAAGGAAAATAGAAGCGTAATAATGGGAGTAATAATTGGCAACATTTTCATAATAATATCTAATATTTCATAGGAATATTGATATGTAATTTCTTTCCCTGTTCACTTGTTGTGTCTCCAAAATGCCTGATAAACATGATTTAAGTCCTGCCGTCCACTACAGTGGTCATTTATGAAATCAATGCCCTGTTTTGTAACAGAAAGTCATATTTTGATTTTCCTGAGATGTTGATTTATAACAAACAATTTGAAAAGTAATCCGATTTAAATTATAATGAAAAAATATGATCATATTTCCATAAGAGTGCTAAACATTAATGTCAGCCGTTTTTAAAGAGCAAGAAGAAGTTGTTGTCCTGGTGAAACCTCCAAACATGTGGTATCTCTGCAAAGCCCCGGATGTGCTCTTTACAGGACATCCAGACTGTGACATGTGACATGTATGATGTCAGAGAAATTCACTCAAATATACAGTGGACAAAAGTCTATTCGTGGGTCCCAGGAGGTTTAATGGGAAGGAAAGGCCCTTTGGGAGCGGCCACATTTGAGGTGTTTGTGGGAGTTTCTCCCTCAGATCTGCTTCAAGGTGGCATTTCTTTGTTGTTTAGAATCCAGTATTCCTGTAATTCTATTGTCTTTTATGAGTTTAATAAAGAACGGTCTCGTCTTCGTCCAAACATACCGCGTCATCTGTGAAGAACGATCCACTTTTGCGTACGGCAGGTGACCTGAAAATGCGAAAAAAACGTTTAAATTGCAGTTTGGCGAAAATGTCCTTCTTCGAATTGCCTGAAAAACCACCTCATGTGAGCGAAAACACTTTTTTTTTTGCGCTATATGGGAGTTTTCGCGAAATTGACGTGTTTCCATAGGGCGTATTTTCAATTTGTGCAATTTGAAGGGTAATGGAAACGTGACAACTGGAGATTCACCCGTAGTCAAAATCAAAAGATTAGACTGTACAGAATCTGAAATCTACAGGTGACGCTTAGCCTGGATGCCAGACGAACTTAGCCCCGCCCACAATTTTTTTTGCATGGGCAGTTCGGTCTGGACTTGATCCATAGAGAAGTAATTATGCCCGAACAGAAACTGTTCGGACCAATGAAATCATCAGGGCGGGCTTTAGACGATGATGGACAGATGATAAACAGTGACGTCATCATCACGTCATCAAAGGCGCTTGGGTTGAATTTGTTCTAATCCTAAACGGAGAACTTGTTCGTATATGCATTCACCTTTATTTCTCTCAGAAATGATGATGGTGTTGGTGAGTACTCTGTGTATCCTTACATTCTTTTTTACAACACCGGCAAAGATCGTTTACACTCATCTTCTTCTTCTAACGTGACTTATTCCAGCGCGCATACAGACAGGGTTGCCAAGTTTTTACAACAAAACTCGCCCAATCCCGATTGCTACTCAAAACTAGCCAAAAACAAGCCCAATAGCTTTCCGGGTGGGGGGGTTCTCCGGGAAAAATGGCATTTGGGGGTAAAAAATGTGTTATTTTGGCTGGACTGCCTGTTATATTTCGCATTCCTGGGTCTGTATATCACATAATTGGGGTCGCTTCAACCCGCGGGCTTGGCAACACAGTGCAGTTGAGTTCTGTTGACATTTGACAACTAACGTTATGCGTCGCTCCGTCGCTCTGATTGGTTGTAGGTCTATCCAATTGAGGTCTTTCCTGGTTCGGTTTAAACACGCCCCATAATCACAGCCCAACGGAGCAGATCAGACTCAAATTCTGACTAGAATTGAGTATGACGACGTCAGGCTAGGTGACGCTAATACACACTAAATACACAGTCACGCGATGCTGATGATGTTAACATTAACAGTTTGAGAACCAAGTATAACAATAATAACCATTTGCACGGTTCGATGTGATGTGAGCTAAGCGATCATTGAGCTGAATCGATTTATTGCCTTTTTCCTCACTTGGCACAAGTGTCAGACATGTTACTCACTTGTAAGGATGACATTTTCCGGTGACAATACTTCCAAGACGTAGAATCTGTGATTGTGAAGTACAGTATCCACAGCAGTGGCTGAATGACAGCCACACACACTCCGATATAGCGGTTATCGGCTTTCAAAAGTAAAGAACTATCGGTTATCATATCGGCCAGGGCTGGGCGATATGGCTGAAAACTGTATCACGTGTATATAAGTGTTTCATATCGGTCGATAATTATTGATATTTTTGTGACCTGTTTAAAATAAGGACCAGGAGAAAAATATATTACATTTAAATATTTTTATTTTAAACTTCCTCTGATTATAATCCCCTCAGTTATAAAGGCAGAAATGTCAACACAACCATGGAAAACACTCAGATAATGTAAGTGTAAACATGTTTATACTCGGCGAGGGTGCGCGCAACAAAAATGACGTCAACGCGGAGCGGGTGGTCGTGTGCGTTGAGAGCATGAGACTCCGGCTGAATCCGGCTGAAACTATTCCCTACTTTAGTCCACTAATACAGTTCACTGGAAGGAGTGAATTCGGACAGCCGTTGTGTGTACATCGTCTGTACACTCGTTATTGCGGTGCATTGTGGGATAGAATGAGTGCACTCAATAACGTCCACTATGGTTTCGGACACCACTACAAATGGCTGTCCCCTCAAATAGCACCCTATGTAGGGTATAGGGGGCGATTTTGGATTTAACCGAAGATGCACGAGGTTGAGGCGAATCTGGCCGAGCATGACGTCTCATCACACCGGCACACAGTTTGCGCGTCTAAATCAGCTTATATTTACAAAATGGGCCAAGAGTAGAAGAAATAAGCCCTTTTAATGAAAATAAAGATCCATGTTTAATAGAAATGTTTAGAGAAATTAGAACATGTTTAAGAGATCGTTCATTTAGTTGTATACATGTTCACCGCTGTTTCCTGATGGTTTATAGAACAATTACTCCTATTGTTTCAAAGCAGCTTTACAGTGTTAAACAGGAAAATAATGCAGCATAATTGTATTCAGCCGTACAGCCATTCTGGAGACAACGGTGATGTTGTAAGACTGAAAATACTGGTTGAGGCACTGGTCTGAGAAAAAGGGATAATTACCATTTGACCTCCCCCATTAGACCTCACTTCCGCAAACTACTAAGAACTCACACAAGAATATGGTTTAACGTGAATGTTTATCATTGTCTGTTATGTTTTTGGTGTTATTTGAAATGTCTCAAAGTGAGTGGTACAGATATCTCATATCCAGATAGATAAAATAAAAGGTAATAAGGTTTTAAGAGTTTATGGATAACTGTCTTAGAATGGAAGCAAATGGTCTCCCACCCCCATGAAGGTGCGACCACTGCATGCAAATTTCTTTTGTTAGCACATGTTTCCATGTGAAAGAGGTCTGACTATTTAATGAGATGCAGCAGAGAGTCCGGGGCCTTTCCTGTACTTCAGATCGGCCCGTGAGGCTGAGAGAAAGAAATCGCTCAGCCTCACGTATTTCTTAAAGTTGGGTTTGCATCTTTTCTTTATTCCTGAGCATTTGATGTTTTGTATCGATTATCTTTGAATTGATTATGAAATTGGCATGATACATTTACCTGACATAATACATTGTTACATTTGATTATTCTAACTGATTTTGACATTGTTCACTTAATGGTTAAAAGGAATAGTCAAACATTCGCTCACTTTTAATGAGGCACAGATATCATTAAAACCTTTCATTTATAGAGTCAGATTAAATAAATGAGTAAATATATGATTAATATATTACAAATTTCAGTCCTTCCAGAAAAATGCGGCTTTTTTTGTGATTGTTGCAGGCAAAAATCCTTGATTATGCGGCATGTTTTCTTAAAAAATGCGATGAAATTGCGGGAACTTGCAAAAACTGCGGTTTGATGAAAAAGAGAAATAAAGCACTACATCACAGAAAGTGCTGGGAATATTTAAGTTCTCATCGTGTTTTATTGAAGACCTTAATAAACACACGGCTCAAATTTACCAAACATTGAGTCAAACAAGTTCTGTAGCTTTACAAAAGGAATATGCTACAACTTCTGAAAAATGAATAAATAACTTCCTGTTTTACAGAGCTAGCTTTACAAAACAGACATTTGAGTGCTTCCAGTGCACAAAGTGCAATCTCTTAAAGGGTTAGTTCATCCAAAAATTTAAATTCTGTCATTAATGACGTCCCCTCATGTCGCTGGACACCCGTCAGACCTCCGTTTATCTCTAAATAACGACTTATATAGTGATGACCGATTTCAAAACACAGCATCATGATGCTATGAATCAGCGAGTCGATTCATGATTCGGATCGCGTGTCAAACTGCTGAAATACGTGACTTTGGCGATCCGAACCGCTGAATCGACTCACTGATTCATAACGCTTCAAACCGCTGAATCGACTCACTGATTCATAACGCTTCAAACCGCTGAATCGACTCACTGATTCATAACGCTTCAAACCGCTGAATCGACTCACTGATTCATAACGCTTCAAACCGCTGAATCGACTCGCTGACTCATAACGCTCTGAAGCTTCATGATGCTGTGTTCTGAAATCGGTCATCACTGGGAAACTGCTTTGCTCTTTTGCTGTTATTTTTGTTGGCCAATGGGAGTTTGCGCTTCATCATGGTTTCACTGGTATCTATGGTTTCTCCACAGGGTTTGTAGGTTTTCGATGATGTTCACGTCGGGTAATTACGTCACTTCAAAACGTTCCCATGGCAACAGGGGGAAATGGCGGCTCTTGTGTGAAGTAAACAAATTTTTCAACTTTCTGCTAATATATATATGACTTTTTTTGCAATGAAAATGCGGGGATTATGAAATCATGCTAGCCCCGCATATTTTACACGCGGAAATAGGCAATTTATGCGGCGAAAGTGCGGCGTATTTGAAAAAATGCGGCCCCCGCATAAATATGTGGACTTTGGCTGATTATGCGTTAAATCACGCGATCGCATAATCACGTTTTTCTGGAGGGACTGAAATTTAACCAACCAATACTTTGCATGAGTGAGGACAGAACACGCGAGACCTTCCCCGTGTATTGGCGAACCGGCAGATTGGACCGATTTCACGGGCCTTACAATGTCATCAGTTCATTTCAATTATCATACAGTGGCAGTGTGGGCTTTAGATCAGTAATTTAGTTTATATGGTTAATTTAGTTTAATAATTAGATTTATTTGGATATTTAGTTGAAATATTTAGTGTCCCCAACTGAGCACGCCAAGCCAGAGGCATGGCGAGAGTATAAACCAGTCGAGAGTATAAACAAGGCTTAAGGTGGTAAAGCAAGTGTGTCTTGGTTGGGACAACGTTCTTGCATATTTTGCAGACGACATTGGTCAGACTACGGTCAGACTTATACAATCCAAAAAACTGCCACACTGGCGAGCTGACTTGTTTTCCTGTTTTATCAACAATTTCCTCGCTCATTTTCTACTGATCACTCCACGCCGGTTCTGTCACTGAAGAATCAACACGAGACAACGATATGGCGCAACCAAACCTGATACAGTAACATGATTGGATGTTAGCCTGTCACTCCTTATGTTGCTTGGTTACCAGAAAGCGAGTGCCTTTGTTCATGCAACTAAACTTGCTTCCTCTGGTTTCTTCCGACGAAGAAAAAAAATTATAGAACGCGAACACAATTTTTTTTGATATCGATTACGTGTCTATCGCGATACATATCGTTATCGTTTTATCACTCAGCCTGTCCCAAACACCATCACACGGATATGAAATCATACACACCCAGAATTATTGAAGCACAAAAGCAAGGTTGAGCGGTTTAAATAAAATCATGTCTTTTGTTGAAAAAGCCCAAAGAGCTTTTCTAGAGTATTTGGAAATTGACTCCTAAATAGTTTTTCCCACATGGATCCGCGTCTGCTCCCCTAAAGACAAACCAGTGAGGATAATTAACATGCTCTACCTAGAACACATGGCAGCGCTCCAGAGTCTCTCTGACTCTGATGTGTGTTGCCTAAAAGAGCTAACACTCAGAAATATAATATTAGGGGTTATTTGACTGCACTGACACGATAGAATGAGAATAAAACTTGATCTGAATTTAGCTGAATACATTAAATTGAATTTGTCTCATATTTGATGAATTTGACATAATTTCCCTGTTTATCTGTGGGCAGCTGCTTAGAACTCGACTATTCTCAATCAATCAATCAATCAATCAATCAATCAATCAATCAATCAATCAATCAACCAATCAATCAATCAATCAATCAATCAATCAATCAATCAATCAATCAATCAATCAATCAATCAATCATGTATTTATACAGCACATTTAAAACAACACAAGTTGGCCAAAGTGCTTTACAGATTCCACAGTTCAGTAGCATTAAACTAAGGTGACCAGATTTATGAAAACGGGGACATTTGTCTATTTGAGTGGTCAAAATATCACAAAAAAACGAATTTGTTATTTTCTATTAATTAAAAAGGGGGACATTATTGAATGTTTTTTGTTGTCGTTGTTGTAGTAGTGGGCTCCCTATATTATCATTAACATTAATAATTATTATGATTTAGTTTGATTATTACGATTTTTGGTCTGGTTTTAATACAATTCACTGCACCCGCAAAAACAAACAAAGAAAACAGTTCATATAGTAACCACTGTAAACCACAAGCCGTTCAAAACAATATTATAACATGACTTAAAGGTGCCCTAGAATGAAAAATCGAATGAACCTTGCCATAGTTGAATAACAGGAGTTCAGTACATGTAAATCACATACAGTGATTCTCAAACACCATTGCCTCCTCCTTCACATGTAAATCTCGTTTGTGAAAAACACCACGGAAAAATAGGCAAATCTCAACGTAACGCCAGCAGTGATGCAATACACGGGATCATTAATATGTACGCCCCCCAACATTTTCATAAGCAAGCACATGTTCACTATCTGGCGGAACTGCGCAGCCGCCGTATCAACTGGAGTTCTGCAGCAGTAAGCCTGACGCGATGATAGCTAACATGACAGATCATGGAAACAAATGTTATGTTCCAGGCTGTGCAGGGGATGTGAAGACGTTTCATACTCTTCCCACAAATAAAACATGTCAACAGGCATGGTTGATGTTTATTTATAATCGGATACCGCAACAATTTAATTCAGAGTTGTTAGTTTGCTCAGCCCATTTCACCACGGAGTTTTCAAACCTGGGACAATATCAGTCCGGCTTTGCTCAGCGTCTGACACTGAAGAAAGGGGCAATTCCAACCATATTCCTGCAACCAGTGATTTATCCACTTCTTGACTGTCTAAACCATTTCTGATTAAATTGAAAGTTTCTTAGAGAGACAACATTAACGATAATATTCCCGTTGTTGTCTATATCCAACGCAAGATGCTATACGGCAAGAATTATTCTGAATAGGATAATCCAAGTAGTTTACATAACTAAAGAGTATGTCTAATGACAAAGGTTAATATTATTTCATGATAGTGTTGTCATAAATTAGTAAATGCAACCATAGATACGTAACATACTATGTTAGTTTAGTTGCTTACACATAGCTCACTCGATCCTATAGCTAACGTCACCACCTCCACCATTTAAGTTGAAACGATAGTAATTTGATATTTATTTATTAATATTTTTGACAACTGAAGTATGATTATATACTGAGATATATATATATATAAGGTTGAATGCCTAATCTCTCCATCGTCATGACGGTCAGTAAAGTTGTGCCTGCTATCGTTGAGCCGCAGTGAAACAGCCAATCAGAGCAGAACTCTGCATTAATATTCATGACCCTTCCAAATAAGGCAAAAACAGACCATTTCATCCTGGGGAAGATTTCTAGAGTTGTAAATGGACCTGTAAAACCGTAGCTGGACAATTATTGACCTTAAATAAGCCATATACCCTCTATGTAGATACCAGAGAACAATTTAAAATGTTGTTTCAAATCATTCTAGGTCACCTTTAACAAAAACAAGATATGATGAATAAAACTATTTAACAAATATAATTGTATTTAATACTTTAATTTTCACAAGTTTGTACTGTATAAATTACTTATTTTATTTGACTTCAAATGTTTTGTTACGTTTGTGCTTGAAAATAGCTCTTACTATCTTTAATTGGTTTTGTTATTTTGCATTTTAGGCTTATTTTAAGAATGTCTTTAAGTATGTTTATTCTGCACATGTATTTGTTTAGGTTTTTTATAGAGATGTGTGGAAATCACTGCGGAACTTTTGGTGACAAAACAATCCCACACCTGTTGAGGCTCTGTTATAAAGCACATGCAAACAGTGTTACTTTAATTTAGCATGAATAGTTAGTGTGTTACTACCTTGAAAGCGATAACGATGTTTATTTTGATATTTGATGATAATGGCGCTCTGCTCTCGGTGACGTTCTTCATGAAGTTGCGGCGCACACGCGACCGAGTCAGTGACTCAGCGTATCTCACAGCGCCATCTGCTGGTGAAAATAATCACTGCACGATTGCTCCTATAACCAGCAGCTGCCGTATGTTGGGCCTTTTTTCGATGTATCTGCGGGTTGTTTTGAACGAGCTGTAAAACAGGGACATTTCCGGGGACAGCTCCAGTCGGGGACAGAACACCAAAAACCGGGACTGTCCCCGGGAAAACGGGGACGTCTGGTCACCCTACATTAAACAGACATCCATAGACACAAATCATTCAAAACCACATATAACTAAGGACAGTTGAAAGCAACAGAAAATAAATGTGTCTTTAACATAGACTTAAAACCATCGATGGAGTCACAGGACTTGATGTAAACTGGGAGACCATTGCAAAGGCTCGATCTCCCTTGCTACACATCTAACATGCAGTAAACGTATCGTCATGTTATCAGAGGACACATGAAAGATGTTGCTATTATGTTTTTGTATGAATTTGCATGTTGATTACATGATTTAACATGTAGCTAACATGAATTAGCATTTTGTTAACATATTTTAACAACGTTTTAACATACATAGCATTCTACATGCTATCATAATTACCATGTTGTTAATATGAATTAGTATGTTGCTAGCAAGAATTAACATGTTTCTATCATGTTGTAACATGAATAAGCATGTTGCTAGCATGTTTTAGTATGAATTAGCATTTTGTTAACATATTTTAACATTTTGCTAACGTTTTAACATAACGTTCTGCTAGCATGATTTAACATGTTGCCACCATGTTTTTAAACATTGTTAACATGCTACCATCATTACCATGTTGTTAACACGAATAAGCATGTTGCTGACATGATTTAAAATGTTGTTAGTATGAATTAGCGTGTTTTAACAAATGTGCATGTTGACAGCATGACTTAACATGTAGCTAGCATGTTTCAACATACTGCTAGCATGATTTAACATTATGTTAATATGAATTAGCATGTTGCTAGCATGTTTTAGTATGAATTTGCATGCTGATAACATGATTTAACATGTAGCTAACATGAATTAGCATTTTGTTAACATGAATCAGCATTTTGCTAAGGTTTTAACATAAATAACATTCTGCTAACATGATTTAACATGTTTTCACCATGTTTTTAAACATTGTTAACATGCTACCATCATTATCATGTTGTTAACACGAATAAGCATGTTGCTAGTATGTTTTAACATGTTGCTGACATGATTTAAAATGTTGTTAGTATGGATAAGCATGTTTTAACAAATGTGCATGTTGACAGCATGACTTAACATGTAGCTAGCATGTTTCAACATACTGCTAGCATGATTTAACATGATGTTAATATGAATTAGCATGTTGATAACATGATTTAACATGTAGCTAACATGAATTAGCATTTTGTTAACATATTAAAACAATTTGCTAACGTTTTAACATAAATAACATTCTGCTAGCATGATTTAACATGTTGCCACCATGTTTTTAAACATTGTTAAAATGCTAGCATGATTATCATGTTGTTAACACGAATACGCATGTTGCTAGTATGTTTTAACATTTTGCTAACATGATTTAAAATGTTGTTAGTATAGATTAGCATGTTTTAACAAATGTGCATGTTGACTGCATGACTTAACATGTAGCTAGCATGTTTCAACATACTGCTAGCATGATTTAACATGATGTCAATATGAATTAGCATGTTGTTAGCATGTTTTAGTATGAATTTGCATGTTGATAACATGATTTAACATGTAGCTAACATGAATTAGCATTTTGTTAACATTTTAACATTTTGTTAACGTTTTAACATAAATAACATTCTGCTAGCATGATTTAACATGTTGTTAACACAAATCCGCATGTTGCTAGTATGTTTTAACATGTTGCTGACATGATTTAACATGATGTTAATATGAATTAGCATGTTGCTAGCAAGAATTAACATGTTTCTAGCATGTTTTAGTATGAATTTGCATGTTGAGGACATGATTTAACATGTAGCTAACATTAATGAGCATTTTGTTAACATGAATTAGCATTTTGTTAACATTTTGTTAACGTTTTAACAGAAATAACATTCTGCTAGCATGATTTAACATGTTGTTAACACAAATATGCATGTTGCTAGTATGTTTTAACATGTTGCTGACATGATTTAACATGATGTTAATATGAATTGGCATGTTGTTAGCATGTTTTAGTATGAATTAGCATTTTGTTAACCTATTTTAACATTTTGCTAACGTTTTAACATAAATAACATTCTGCTAGCATGATTTAACATGTTGCCACCATGTTTTTAAACATTGTTAACATGCTAGCATGATTACCATGTTGTTAATATGAATTAGCATGTTGTTAACAAGAATTAACATGTTTCTAGCATGTTTTAGCATTTTGTTAGCATGATAGACGGAGAGACGGATGGATGGATACATAGATAGATTAGCAAGTTGGCTCTCTTCACAGCATAATGCTCTCTTCAGGAAGCTGTTAGAGGCCGGTTGTGTTGTGTGTTATTCCTGCTGGCCTTGGGCTAAACTAGAGAAACGCTCTTCTGTGAGACCCAGAATCTTTATAAAATAGTTTCCACCGTCCTAATGGCATGTTTACATGCGCTGGGCTGAGGAAGTGTTAGCAGAGCTTCAAGAGAGACGGCCAGGTGTCTAATGTGCTTTCAATTACAGCTCATACCCAACACATTCCCTGACCTCGGGTCACAACAGCGCCTGAACCTCCACTGGTCCACACATGGACTCGCTGCAGTTCAACTGGTCCAAACGGTTCTATATGTGCGTTTAGTCAGAGCATACAGAAGAAAACGCTGCTTATTTATACTATTACTAAGCCACAGCGTTTACGGTTTACTCCAAATGTTCACTTCTGAAGCTCTCAGGTCTCATTTGAGGCCATCAATGACAACAACAAACAAACAAACAAACAAACATCTCAATTAATGATGTAAACTATACAGGAACGCTCGAATATTAGATGTTAAAATTAACAACAGAGCCCAAAATATTACATTCAACTGATATTCAGAATTACACCCAAATAAAAACTGTAATGTTTGTATGCAAGCATACATATACACCCAGGGCTCTCAAGCCTCACGCATTGGGCGTGAGACGCACGCATTTCAACCCGCTCACACGCCACACATTGCATTTCTCCACACATTAAATTTCCAGGATAATGCCCACCAAGTTGCGCCGTTATTAAGAGGAATCAAGTGAGTTCCACATAGAGTTCAGAAGGCCCTGCGACGCACCAGCCTATCAAATTAAAAAATATCGCTACCGAACAGCCAATCAGAAAATAGCATTGCTGTATCCGGGTAAGATTTAGATATTCCCGCAACAACAACGTTTACATTCTGCCACCTACTGGTGGTTTAGTTTAATGTTTTCTTTCTAACATTTCTTATTTGTATATTCAAAAATATTTAAAACAATCTCAAATGTTTCAGTGTAAATGATTTAATTGGATTGGCAACAGCCCTACAGTGTCTTATTCTAATTTAATTTATAGATCAAATTTAAGAATATAAAATGAAAGCTGAAGCATAGCCTATATTTAATAAGATTATGGGAAAATGCCCTTCATAAATGTAAAAATATCAAAGATATGCAAATTTAAATATCTCAAAGCTGATTGAACACTGGTGAGAATATTGCTTCAGAATAAGTTATATTTACAACACAGTAAATTCTGATTTTTTTTTTTAATAAAATATATTTACAGTGGGGAAAATAAGTATTTGAACACCCTGCTATTTTGCAAGTTCTCCCACTTGGAAATCATGGAGGGGTCTGAAATTGTCATCGTAGGAGCATGTCCACTGTGAGAGACATAATCTAAAAAAAAAAATGCAGAAATCACAATATATGATTTTTTAACTATTTATTTGTATGATACAGCTGCAAATAAGTATTTGAACACCTGTCTATCAGCTAGAATTCTGACCCTCAAAGACCTGTTAGTCTGCCTTTAAAATGTCCACCTCCACTCCATTTATTATCCTAAATTAGATGCACCTGTTTGCGGTCGTTAGCTGCATAAAGACACCTGTCCACCCCATACAATCAGTAAGAATCCAACTACTAACATGGCCAAGACCAAAGAGCTGTCCAAAGACACTAGAGACAAAATTGTACACCTCCACAAGGCTGGAAAGGGCTCCGGGGAAATTGCCAGGCAGCTTGGTGAAAAAAGGTCCACTGTTGGAGCAATCATTAGAAAATGGAAGAAGCTAAACATGACTGTCAATCTCCCTCGGACTGGGGCTCCATGCAAGATCTCACCTCGTGGGGTCTCAATGATCCTAAGAGAGGTGAGAAATCAGCCCAGAACTACACGGGAGGAGCTGGTCAATGACCTGAAAAGAGCTGGGACCACCGTTTCCAAGGTTACTGTTGGTAATACACTAAGACGTCATGGTTTGAAATCATGCATGGCACGGAAGGTTCCCCTGCTTAAACCAGCACATGTCAAGGCCCGTCTTAAGTTTGCCAATGACCATTTGGATGATCCAGAGGAGTCATGGGAGAAAGTCATGTGGTCAGATGAGACCAAAATAGAACTTTTGGGTCATAATTCCACTAAACGTGTTTGGAGGAAGAAGAATGATGAGTACCATCCCAAGAACACCATCCCTACTGTGAAGCATGGGGGGGGGGGGGGGGTAGCATCATGCTTTGGGGGTGTTTTTCTGCACATGGGACAGGGCGACTGCACTGTATTAAGGAGAGGATGACCGGGGCCATGTATTGCCAGATTTTGGGAAAACAACCTCCTTCCCTCAGTTAGAGCATTGAAGATGGGTCGAGGCTGGGTCTTCCAACATGACAATGACCCGAAGCACACAGCCAGGATAACCAAGGAGTGGCTCTGTAAGAAGCATATCAAGGTTCTGGCGTGGCCTAGCCAGTCTCCAGACCTAAACCCAATAGAGGATCTTTGGAGGAGCTCAAACTCCGTGTTTCTCAGCGACAGGCCATAAACCTGACTGATCTAGAGAAGATCTGTGTGGAGGAGTGGGCCAAAATCCCTCCTGCAGTGCAAACCTGCTGAACAACTACAGGAAACCTTTGACCTCTGTAATTGCAAACAAAGGCTACTGTACCAAATATTAACATTGATTTTCTCAGGTGTTCAAATACTTATTTGCAGCTGTATCATACAAATAAATAGTTAAAAAATCATACATTGTGATTTCTGTATTGTTTTTTTAGATTATGTCTCTCACAGTGGACATGCACCTACGATGACAATTTCAGACCCTCCATGATTTCCAAGTGCGAGAACTTGCAAAATAGCAGGGTGTTCAAATACTTGTGTTCCTCACTGTATATATATATATATATTCCAAATTATTATGGATTATTAATTTGCCTCTTCCCTGACATCTTTGAAATAGAGGAATGCAAGAATTAATACTATGCGCACACACACAGAAATGTTGAATTAAATGTAAAAAAATATTATTATTTATTTATACAAATTTTCAGATCAGATCCTCGTCCCCACCCAAACCCCCTGCTTCAGTTGCCAAACTCTCACTCTGAACTCATTTCAAAACTTGAGAGCCCTGTATACACCAATGAGGCATAACATTATGACCAGGTGAAGTGAGTAACACTGATGATCTCTGTTAGTGGGTGGGGTATATTAGGCAGCAAGTGAACATGTTGTCCTCAGAGTTGATGTGTTAGAAGCAGGAGAAATGGGCAAGCGTGAGGATTTGAGCGAGTTTGACAAGGGCCAGATTGTGACGGCTAGACGACTGGGTCAGAGCATCTCCAGAGCTGCAGCTATTGTGGGGTATTCCCGCTCTGCAGTGGTCAGTCTCTATCAAAAGTGAAGGACCAGTGGAGAACCGGCCACAGGGTCATGGGCGGCCGAGGCTCATTGATGCCCGTGTGGAGCGAAGGCTGGCCCGTGTGGTCCGATCAAACAGACGAGCTACTGGAGCTCAAACTGCTCAAGTAATGTTTGGTGTAGGGAAAAACTGTGGATCTGGTGACCCTGGTTAGAACTACGGGAACACAACGGACATTTTCTGCACAGCTTTAAAATTAATCGTGAGGATTCGCCACCCTGGGTCACATGACCATAAACAATAAAATGACTGTTTTTGACTATGTAGTATATATTTTAGGTTGTGATGGTTTTTTGATTAGTGTTTTCCTAATATTGCATGTATTTGTTAGTGTTACTGAAAGTTATTTGTAATGTAATGTTTTAATATTGTGTGCACCTGCCCGGGGACTGCAGATGGAAACTAGCATTAGCTAATTCTGGTACAAAACATCTTTTCGTAAGATGAATGTATTTTGTACATTGTCCCTGACAAATAAACTAATTAAATAAATAAAACTTCCTTGAAGTGACTATGGCATTTGTGAAGAGATTCAGGTGTTCACTTTCCTCCCTGAAGAGCACATGTGACTGATGACCTCTTGACCTCTGTCTGAAGGGGTTTAAAGTGTCTTGAAGGTCAAATTAAACTGCCGGATGTTTCTGTTGGCAGACATTCTGCTACTGTAAACCCTTCAACTCTTTCTGACTTCATCAAACTTGGCACGGAGTGTTTTCTCTGTTCTGATCAGACGTTAACACAGCAGATGATCGAGAGACACACAAACATTCAAACTCTCACACTAAAGCCTTTAAACTGCAGATTTTCATCTCTTCAGACTGTCTTTGTTTTCTTGACAAACATTTCTACGCTGTGAGAAAAATCACAGATTATTAAAACACGGCCCTAAAACACAATAACACCCGTGAAATATCCAAACAGAACATTCCTTCATATATGGCCGTGTTTTATAAGAGTGTGGTTATATTTAGGCTCCTGTCTCCATCCGTCTGCTTTTATTAGTGGTATAGCTGTAATCTTCATCAGAACCAACACTGCCCAAACCTGCTCACTGGAACCAAAGCATTAAAAAGGCAAACGTTTGTTTTCCAAATCTCTAAGAAACCAGACACTAGAGGGTAAACACTGCAAATCCCTCCATTAAGGAGTTTGTAGGTCATGGAAACAGAAGCAAAAGTGTCTAAGTCGTGTGAAAGCATGTCCTCGTCTCTTGCTTTGTGTTGGTATTAATCTCTCGCTCTCTCGCTCTCTCTCTCGCTCGCTCTCTCTCTCGCTCTCTCGCTCTCTCTCTCGCTCTCTCGCTCTCTCGCTCTCTCGCTCTCTCTATTCATAGAATAAATTAAATTATAATATAAGTTAAATTAAACAAACATATAAATGCATAAAATGTAATAAGTTATTAAATAAATAATTAAATACATAATCAAATGGAATAAACAATTAAAATAATAAACAAAATATTAATTACATTAACACATTTAAATAAATGAAATATATATGTAATAAATGTAATATATAAAAATATTAAACAAATAAATAAACAAAATTGAATACAAAATGTAATTAAATAGTTTATTAAATAATTACAATAATAACATTTTATATTTTAATTAGTACAATGAAATTAAACAAAATACATAATTAAATGATGGATGGATGGATGGACGGACGGACGGACGGACGGATGGATGGATGCATGGACGGATGCATGGACGGACGGACGGACGGATGGATGGACTGATGGGTGGATGGACGGATGCATGGATGAACGGATGAATGGATGGACTGATGGGTGGATGGACGGATGCATGGACAGACGGACGGATGGATGGACTGATGGGTGGATGGATGCATGGATGCATGGATGGACTGATGGGTGGATGGATGCATGGATGGATGGATGGACTGATGGATGGACGGATGGACGGACGGATGGATGGACTGATGGGTGGGTGGACGGATGGACTGATGGGTGGGTGGACGGATGGACGGATGGACTGATGGATGGATGGGAGAATGGATGGACGGACTGATGGGTGGATGGACGGACGGACGGACGGATGGATGGATGGACGGATGGATGGACTGATGGGTGGATGGACTGATGGGTGGATGGATGGATGGATGCATGGATTCATGGATGGATGGATGGATGGACTGATGGATGGATGCATGGATGGATGGATGCATGGATGGACGGACGGATGCATGGACGGACGGACGGACGGATGGACTGATGGGTGGATGGATGCATGGACGGACGGACGGATGGATGGACTGATGGGTGGATGGACAGATGCATGGATGAATGGATGAATGGATGGACTGACGGGTGGATGGACGGATGCATGGACAGACGGACGGATGGACGGACTGATGGGTGGATGGATGCATGGATGGACTGATGGATGGACGGATGGACGGACGGATGGATGGACTGATGGGTGGGTGGACGGATGGATGGACGGATGGACTGATGGACTGATGGATGGACGGGAGGATGGATGGACGGATGGATGGATGGACGGACTGATGGGTGGATGGATGCATGGATGCATGGATGGATGGATGGATGAATGAATGGATGGATGGATGGATGGATGGATGGATGGATGGATGGATGGACGGATGGATGGACTGATGGGTGGATGGACTGATGGATGCATGGATTCATGGATGGATGGATGGATGGATGGACTGATGGATGGATGCATGGATGGATGGATGGATGGATGCATGGACGGATGCATGGATGGACGGATGGACTGATGGACTGATGGGTGGATGGACGGATGCGTGGATGAATGGATGGACTGATGGACTGATGGGTGGATGGACGGATGCGTGGATTAATGGATGAATGGATGGACTGATGGGTGGATGGATGGATGTAACGGATAGACGGATGGGTGGATGATGGTATTGGTTTGGTCGGCTCCTCCAGCATTATAATGTTTGCTCATGTTACAGTCGGTCTTTGACGGCAGGATATCAACACAACTCAATAATGCACTCAAAGGTTGAACCGATGAAATTCTTCCAAAGAATCTCATACAAAGAGTCATTGATGACCGAACCACTAACCACTAACCGTCCTGAAGAGCCTGACAGGAAATACATGAAAGCTTTAATACAAGCAGAAGCAACTCATCTGAGAGTGAACCCAAACCTCCCAGCGCTAGAAACGCTTCAGCAAACACCTCAACAATCTGCTGGACCAGCCCATGTGTCACTGCAGGACCTCGTGTCCTTCTGTACAGATATCTGTGTCAACACAGCTGCTCACACACACACACACACACACACACACAGCACACTCACACACACACACACACACACACACACACACACACACACAGATCAGCGTCTTTGAAAAGCATTATGCTGCCCACTCAGGAGAACTCAGGATAGAGTCACGATTAAACCAACAGAGAGACTACACAAACACAGATGGTGGAGCAGTTCAGGTCAAGTCTAACCTACACCGCTTCTGCAACCACTCGCTTAAACTCAGTCTGCGATCGGAGACTTTGATGTGGCTTGTGTTTATCAAACAATATGTTAAATATCTGCAAGCAGCCATTATCAGGGCCAAGTGTGAAGAAGACGACAAGACATGCCAAAACGGCTGAGAGTGTCAGATCAACTGCAGCAATGAGCAAATACACACATTTGAAGAGGATTTTAGGCAAAAAGGCTGAAAATGGATTGTAGTCTATGGGAATTACATGTTTTGTTCTAGTATAGCGCCACCAAGAGGCACAATCCCACCATTTTTTGTATGTGTCCTCGGAGTGAGCCCATACACGTGTGTGTCAATTTTGGTGAGAATATCTCATTTCGTTTTGGAGACATTTATATGAAAAAACACGTAAACAATGACTGACCCCTGACTTTGATTGGATTTTACTCCCCCTTACTATCAATATTTTGACATTTGGGCATTAGCGTTTAGCTATCGACCTATGTTTCTGAACTTCTGACGCTGGTTTCGTCTCCATCGGACTAAATATCAGCTAATGTTTTATAAGCGCTAAATTACAACGCTGCACAAACCATACGCCGAAACCCGGCAAGTCTGGTATTGTTGGACTCGGCAAGAATTCAGGAGACAAATTATCCCATGAAAATAAGTCAACCCCACCCAAAGTTATAAGCGTTTGAAAAAACATTCTCCACTAGGTGGCGCTGTTTCGAAACTTCTCAGGCTCCTTCAGGGCATCGTGCTGATGACCCATACCAAGTTTCATAACAATCCGTACATGTGTTCATAAAATACAGCATTTTAGCACATCATTCAAAATGGCCGACAGCCAAAATGGCCGATATGGTAAAATTTTACAATAAAATTTTATTGGTATTTAAAGTTGACTGCTTCAAAAAATTTAATTAAATAAAACAATTTATATATATAAAATACTTTGAAACATAAAAAAATAAACAAATTAATTAAATACAAAAAATTATAAATAAGTAAATAAAGAAATACTGTTTAGCTTGATCAAGTAAAATATAATCATAAAAAAATAAAATCAAATAAATAATTATAATAAATTAACAATTATATATATAAAATAAAAAATACAATAAAAAAATAAAATTAATATTTTTGTTAAAAAGAACTACCTCAGAGCAAATTTAAAAAAATTTAATCATATTTTATACAAATACTTCCGAATAACAAAATAATAAATTAAAATAAATAAGAAAAAAATAATTAAAACAAACTAAAACAAATAAACAATTAAAAAAATAATAATAATAAGTAAATAAATAAATGCTTTGTTCACAATGTTGACTGCTTCAAAAAAATTTATATATATATATAAAATTTTATTTTTTAAAGAAAATAATTAAAATTTATCAATGAATAAAGTTAATGAATTGTCCTACATTGATGTCAAATCGCAATATATATATATATTACACACATTATATTTACAAACTTTTATGATTATTCATGATAAATCGTGATCAAACGATTTGACAGCACTATATATATATATATATATTTATTACAACAAATAAATAAACTAAATTATATATTAAATCATTAAAATTAAATAACTAAACAAATCATTAAAATAAATGAATAAAACATTTTTTAAGAAAATAAATAATTAAAATAAATAAAGTTAAAGAATTGTCCTATGTTGTCAGATCAATAAACTGATATGTGTGTGTGTGTGTGTGTGTGTGTGTGTGTGTGTGTGTGTGTGTGTGTGTATATAAAACTGTTAAATAAATAAATGAATCTGAGGTGTTTTATCTGGTCAGAGTTGAGAGCCGTCACTGCACACGAGGAAACCGAAGCTCTTGGTGAACTTCCTCATTACCTCACAGTCGTGCCGATCTTCATACCGTTTAAGCACATATTACTCCAGTATAAACCACAAGCACTTACTGAAGTTCAGCTATTTATGACCACCATAAACCATCAAGAGTCTCGTTTAAAAAGCGCTAGTTTCAAATTGCTCTCAATTTCACGTCAAGGACAGGAAGGGTGAGGGTTAATGGCGGAATCTGTTGATTCCAGGAAGGAATCTCTCCGGGGTGCAAGTGAACACTGAGAGAAGTGTGCTAATGAAAAACAAACGCTAGCAGAAGAAGAAGAAGCTCTCCAGCCTTTCCACTGTAGAAGGAACAACCTGCCATTTCAGAGGCGATCGGCCAGTCAAAACAACCCAACCGCTGGATTAAAACAACCCAACCGCTGGGTCAAAACAACCCAACCGCTGGGTCAAAACAACCCAACTGCTGGGCTAAAACAACTCAACCGCTGGGTCTAAACAACCCAACCGCTGGATTAAAACAACCCAACCGCTGGGTCAAAACAACCCAACCGCTGGGCTAAAACAACTCAACCGCTGGGTCAAAACAACCCAACCACTGGATTAAAACAACCCAAACGCTGGGCTAAAACAACCCAACCTCTGGGTTAAAACAACCCATCCGCTAGGATAAAAGAACCCAACCGCTGGATTAAAACAACCCAACCGCTGGGTCAAAACAACCAAACCGCTGGGTCAAAACAACCAAACCGCTGGATCAAAACAACCCAACTGCTGGGCTAAAACAACCCAACCGCTGGATTAAAACAACCCAACCGCTGGGTCAAAACAACCCAACCGCTGGATTAAAACAACCCAACCGCTGGATCAAAACAACCCAACCGCTGGATTAAAACAACCCAAACGCTGGGCTAAAACAACCCAACCTCTGGGTTAAAACAACCCATCCACTAGGATAAAACAACCCAACCGCTGGGTCAAAACAACCAAACCGCTGGATCAAAACAACCCAACTGCTGGGCTAAAACAACCCAACCGCTGGATTAAAACAACCCAACCGCTGGATTAACACAACCCAACCGACCTAACTATGCATGAACGTGATTTACAGCATATTATAATTATACAAAGTTTGAGTATTTATTATGTTTGTCAGCAGAAATATTTAATAGTAAAGTATTTATGCCTAAATAATGCAGTTATAGTTACGTTCATTAGTTAAATAATTTAACACCAAAGGCTATTTCATGGCAATAAAACTTCATAAAATAAAGAAAACAGTATATAATAATTTAATATTGTCTTACTATACAACCCATCCATCCATCCATCCATCTTCTTCCGCTTTATCCGGGGCCGGGTCGCGGGGGCAGCAGTCTAAGCAGAAATGCCCAGACTTCCCTCTCCCTAGACACTTCCTCTAGCTCTTCCGGGGGGACACCGAGGCGTTCCCGGGCCAGCCGGGAGACATAGTCCCTCCAGCGTGTCCTTGGTCTTCCCCGGGGCCTCCTCCCGGTTGGGCATGCCCGAAACACCTTCCCGGGAAGGCGTTCAGGAGGCATCCGGAACAGATGCCCGAGCCACCTCAGCTGTCCCCTCTCGCTGTGGAGGAGCAGCGGCTCTACGCCGAGTTCCTCCCGAGTGACTGAGCTTCTCACCCTATCTCTAAGGGAGCGCCCAGCCACCCTGCGGAGAAAGCTCATTTCGGCCGCCTGTATCCGGGATCTTGTCCTTTCGGGTCATGACCCAAAGCTCATGACCATAGGTGAGAGTAGGAACGTAGATTGACCGGTAAATCGAGAGCTTCGCCTTACGGCTTAGCTCTTTCTTCACCACGACAGACCGGTACATCGACCGCATTACTGCAGAAGCTGCACCGATCCGTCTGTCAATCTCCCGTTCCATCCTCCCCTCACTCGTGAACAAGACCCCTAGATACTTGAACTCCTCCACTTGAGGCAGGAACTCTCCACCAACCTGAAGTGGGCAAGCCACCCTTTTCCGACTGAGGACCATGGCCTCGGATTTGGAGGTGCTGATCCCCATCCCAGCCGCTTCACACTCGGCTGCAAACCGTCCCAGTGCATGCTGAAGGTCCTGGTTAGAAGGGGCCAACACGACAACGTCATCCACAAAGAGCAGAGACAAAATCGTGTGGTCCCCAAATCTGACACCCTCCGGCCCTTGGCTGCGCCTAGAAATTCTGTCCATAAAAATTATGAACAGAACCGACGACAAAGGGCAGCCCTGCCGGAGTCCAACATGCACCGGGAACAAGTCTGACTTACTGCCGGCAATGCGGACCAAACTCCTGCTTCGGTCATACAGGGACCGGACAGCCCTCATATTCCCAGGACCCCATATTCCCAGAGCACCCTCCACAGGACGCCGCGAGTGACACAGTCGATTGCCTTCTCCAAATCCACAAAACAAATGTGGACTGGTTGGGCAAACTCCCATGAACCCTACAGCACCCTGTAGAGGGTATAGAGCTGGTCCAGTGTTCCACGACCAGGACGAAAACCACACTGTTCCTCCTGAATCCGAGGTTCCACTATCGGCCGAATTCTCCTCTCCAGTACCCTGGCATAGACTTTCCCGGGGAGGCTGAGAAGTGTGATCCCCCTATAGTTGGAACACACCCTCCGGTCCCCCTTCTTAAAAAGAGGGACCACCACCCCGGTCTGCCATCCCAGAGGCACTGCCCCCGACCGGCACGCGGTGCTGCAGCGGCGTGTCAGCCAAGACAGCCCCACAACATCCAGAGACTTGAGGTACTCAGGGCGGATCTCATCCACCCCCGGTGCCTTGCCACCGAGGAGTTTCTTGACCACCTCGGTGACTTCAGCTTGGGTGATGGACGAGTCCTCCTCTGAGCCCCCAGCCTCTGCTTCCTCAATGGAAGACGTGACGGCGGGATTGAGGAGATCCTCGAAGTATTCCTTCCACCGTCCGACAACATCCCCAGTTGAGGTCAACAGCCGCCCATCGCCACTGTAAACAGCTTTGGTAGGGCACTGCTTCCCCCTCCTGAGGCGCCGGACGGTTTGCCAGAATCTCTTCGAGGCCAGCCATTAGTCCTTTTCCATGGCCTCACCGAACTCCTCCCAGGCCCAAGTTTTTGCCTCCACAACCACCCGGGCTGCAGTCCGTTTAGCCTGCCGGTACCTGTCAGCTGCCTCAGGAGTCCCACAAGCCAGCCAGGCCCGATAGGACTCCTTCTTCAGCTTGACGGCATCCCTTACTTCAGGTGTCCACCACCGGGTTCGGGGATTGCCGCCTCGACAGACACCGGAGACCTTGCGTCCACAGCTCCGAACGGCCGCTTTGACATTGGAGGTGGAGAACATGGTCCACCTTTGGACTCAATATCTCCAGCCTCCCTCGGGATCCGGTCGAAGCTCTGCCGGAGGCAGGAGTTGAAGATCTCTCTGACAGGAGACTTGGCCAAACGTTCCCAGCAGACCCTCACAGTACGTTTGGGTCTACCGAGTCTATCCAGCTTCCTCCCCCGCCATCGGATCCAACTCACCACCAGGTGGTGATCAGTTGACAGCTCCGCCCCTCTCTTCACCCGAGTGTCCAAGACATACGGCCGCAGGTCAGATGAAACGACCACAAAGTCAATCATTGACCTACGACCTAGGGTGTCCTGGTGCCATGTACCTCTCAACCTCACGCACAATCTCAGGCTCTTTCCCCGCCAGTGAGGTGACATTCCATGTCCCAAGAGCCAGTTTCCGTGTCCAGGGATCGGGTCGTCTAGGCCCCTGCCTTCGACTGCTGCCCGATTCTCTTTGCACCGGCCCCTTACGGTCCCTCCCGTGAGTGGTGGGCCCATGGGAAGGTGTCCCCACGTCGCTCCTTTGGGCTGAGCCCGGCCGGACCCCGTGGGGGAAGGCCCGGCCACCAGGCGCTCGCATACGAGCCCCAACCCCAGGCCTGGCTCCAGGGTGGGGCCCCGGCTGCGCCGTACCGGGCGACGTCACGGTCCTCCTTTTCTTTGTCGTCATAAGGGTTTTTTTTAACTGCTCTTAGTCTGACCCGTCACCTAGGACCTTTTTGCCTTGGGAGACTCTACCAGGGGCATATAGCCCCGGACAACGTAGCTCCTAGGGTCATTCGGGTACTCAAACCCCTCCACCACGTTAAGGTGGCAGTTCATGGAGGAGACTATACAACCCATTTAAGTTTAATATTTAACAAAACCTGGGCATTTTTGACCATGTGTGTTAGTTGTGTGGGTCAAACTGCTGCAGTTTATGGACGTCAGTGCTAGAAATGAAAGAAAGGCGAGCTCTTTACCGCAGGATGGCACTGATCTTAACTAGTCATCACATCCAGCTGAGGGAGACTAGTAACATTCCCCGAGTGCTCAGCATCATGTCCCGTCACCATGGTAACAGCGGCCCGTCACGGCGACCACAGACCGCCGAAGGGTTAAACAGGCTTGACCTCGGCGTTGGCAGGGCTCATTAAGCTGCCCAGAAGAGCAGATCAGAGACTGCATGCGGACGCGTCCCACCTCATAAACCCAGCAGAGGCCACAGCAGCTCCAGCACACTCAGCTGCTCAGCTACAGGAAACAGCAGGGGCACAGACACACACACACACACTCATGTTTGATCTTTCGTGAGGGCCCTGGGTTTTTTCCTTTACATTTTTTGGACTCCATTTTAATGGTTAAAGGTGCAGGGTGTAATATTTATGAGGATCTATTGACAGAAATGCAATGTAATATAAACGAGATAAAAAAGTTTGTCGAGACAAACTTTAAGTTGGCTTGAAAAAGCATAGCCAGAAAGTTTAAAATAGTTTGAAAAGTTTGAAATAGTTTAGAAAAAGTTTAAAGTAGTTTGAGTTTTAGTGTAGATAGATTGATCAAAGGTCTTGCTATGTGGTTGCTAGGGTACTCGGGTGCTTGTTAGGGTGGTTACTAGGGTACTCGGGTGGTTGCTAAGGTCTTGTTATGTGGTTGCTAGGGTACTCAAGTGGTTGCTAGGGTGTTGCTATGCGGTTGCTAAGGTACTTGGCATGGTTGCTAGGGTGTTGCTATGCGGTGCTAGGGTGCTCAGGTGGTTGCTAGGGTGGCTGCTATGCGGTTGCTAGGGTACTCGGGTGGTTGCTAAGGTCTTGCTATGTGGTTGCTAGGGTACTCAAGTGGTTGCTAGGGTGGTTGCTATGCAGTTGCTAAGGCACTTGGGGTGGTTGCGATTCAGTTGCAAGGGTACTCAGGGTGGTAACTAAGGTCTTGCTACATGGTTACTAGGGACTCAGGTGGTGACTAAGGTCTTGCAACGTGGTTGCTAGGGTACTCAGGGTGGTTGCTAAGGTATTGCTATGTGGTTGCTAGGGCACTTGGGGGGAAGATATGGTGTTCTGGGTGGTTGCTACGCAGTTGTTAGGATGTTCTGTGGTTGCTAGGGTATTCTGGCTGGTTGCTACGGTGTTCTGAGTGGTTGCTATGAGATAGATAGAATAGTATAATAACGATGTTTTGGAATATAAATAACTATGTTTTCAGCATAGACTGTAAAACAAATCTGGGCGTAGTGTTCGTGACGTCACCCACAGGATTCTGAAGAGCGTCTGGAGTGTAAAGTAGGGTCGAGCTGGCCGTCGCCATCTTGGCAGCGCGTTTTTAATCCAAAAATCTTACATATTGCACCTTTAAGTTAAATTTTAATAATCAAACAGCATGTCTAATTAATTGAACTCATGAAACGTATACAATTTAACAACAATTTATTGTTTTCTGTTCAATTTTAATGGTTTATTAAAATTAATAATCAAAAGAGCGCATCTAATTAAATTTAATTCATAAAAACAACAATTTATTCATTTAAAAAAAAGTCATAATTTTTCCCCAAAAAGTTTTCGGCATAAAACATTAAATTTAATTTATGTTTAATCATATGATTTTTTTTTTTTTTTTTTTTTTTTGTCAAAAAACGTTTTACTGTTAAAATTAAAACATGGAAGAAAAATTGTGATTAAAAAAGTAATTTGACCCGTTACACCGACACACACACACACACGTCTTGACTGTCACTTTTGATCAATATAATGCATCCTTGATGAATAAAACTATTGCCATCCAACCAATATGAAGGAGACGCTTCACAGGAGCGCATGCACTCTAAATATCTTCAAAACAACCCAACCGCTGAGTCAAAACAACCAAACCGCTGGATCAAAACAACCCAATCGCTGGGCTAAAACAACCCAACCGCTGGATTAAAACAACCCAACCGCTGGCTCAAAACAACCCAACCTCTGGGTTAAAACAACCCAACCACTGAGTCAAAACAACCAAACCGCTGGATCAAAACAACCCAACCGCTGGATTAAAACAACCCAACCACTGGGCTAAAACAACCCAACCTCTGGGTTAAAACAACCCAACCGCTGGGCTAAAACAACCCAACCGCTGGGCTAAAACAACCCAACCTCTGGGCTAAAACAACCCAACCGCTGAGTCAAAACAACCCAACCGCTGGGTTAAAACAACCCAACCTCTGGGCTAAAACAACCCAACCGCAGGGTCAAAACAACCCAACCGCTGGATTAAAACAACCCAACCTCTGGGCTAAAACAACCCAACCGCAGGGTCAAAACAACCCAACCGCTGGATTAAAACAACCCAACCACTGGGCTAAAACAACCCAACCTCTGGGTTAAAACAACCCAACCGCTGGGCTAAAACAACCCAACCGCTGGATTAAAACAACCCAACTGCTGAGTCAAAACAACCCAACCGCTGGATTAAAACAACCCAACCGCTGGGCTAAAACAACCCAACCTCTGGGTTAAAACAACCCAACCGCTGGATTAAAACAACCCAACCGCTGGATTAAAACAACCCAACCGCTGGATCAAAACAACCCAACCGCTGGATTAAAACAACCCAACCACTGGGCTAAAACAACCCAACCTCTGGGTTAAAACAACCCAACCTCTGGGCTAAAACAACCCAACCGCTGAGTCAAAACAACCCAACCGCTGGATTAAAACAACCCAACCGCTGGATTAAAACAACCGAACCGCTGGGCTAAAACAACCCAACCGCTGGATTAAAACAACCCAACCACTGGGCTAAAACAACAAAACCGCTGGATTAAAACAACCCAACCACTGGGCTAAAACAACCCAACCGTTGGATTAAAACAACCCAACCACTGGGCTAAAACAACCCAACCTCTCGGTTAAAACAACCCAACCGCTGGGCTAAAACAACCCAACCTCTGGGCTAAAACAACCCAACCGCTGAGTCAAAACAACCCAACCGCTGGATTAAAACAACCCAACCACTGGGCTAAAACAACAAAACCGCTGGATTAAAACAACCCAACCACTGGGCTAAAACAACCCAACCGCTGGATTAAAACAACCCAACCGCTGGGTTAAAACAACCAAACCACTGGGGTAAAACAACCCAACCGCTAGATTAAAACAACCAAACAACTGGGTTAAAACAACCCAACCGCTAGATTAAAACAACCCAACCACTGGATTAAAACAACCAAACATCTGGGTTAAAACAACCCAACCACTGGGTTAAAACCACCCAACCACTGGGTTAAAACCACCAAACCACTGGGCTAAAACAACCCAACCACTGGATTAAAACAACCCAACCACTGGGTTAAAACAACCCAACTGCTAGATTAAAACAACCCAACCACTGGATTAAAACAACCAAACAACTGGGTTAAAACAACCCAACCACTGGGTTAAAACAACCCAACCACTGGGTTAAAACCACCAAACCACTGGGCTAAAACAACCCAACCACTGGATTAAAACAACCCAACCACTGGGTTAAAACAACCAAACCGCTGGGCTAAAACAACCCAACCACTGGGCTAAAACAACCCAACCGCTGGATTAAAACAACCAAACCGCTGGGCTAAAACAACCCAACCACTGGGCTAAAACAACCCAACCGCTGGATTAAAACAATCCAACCGCTGGGCTATAACAACCCAACCTCTGGGTTAAAACAACCCAACCGCTGGATTAAAACCACCCAACCACTGGGTTAAAACCACCAAACCACTGGGCTAAAACAACCCAACCACTGGATTAAAACAACCCAACCACTGGGTTAAAACAACCCAACCGCTAGATTAAAACAACCCAACCACTGGATTAAAACAACCAAACAACTGGGTTAAAACAACCCAACCACTGGGTTAAAACAACCCAACCACTGGGTTAAAACCACCAAACCACTGGGCTAAAACAACCCAACCACTGGATTAAAACAACCCAACCACTGGGTTAAAACAACCAAACCGCTGGGCTAAAACAACCCAACCACTGGGCTAAAACAACCCAACCGCTGGATTAAAACAATCCAACCGCTGGGCTATAACAACCCAACCTCTGGGTTAAAACAACCCAACCGCTGGATTAAAACAACCCAACCACTGGATTAAAACAACCAAACCACTGGATTAAAACAACCCAACCGCTGGGCTAAAACAACCCAACCTCTGGGCTAAAACAACCTAACCTCTGGGTTAAAACAACCCAACCGCTGGGCTAAAACAACCCAATCGCTGAGTCAAAACAACCCAACCGCTGGATTAAAACAACCCAACCACTGGGCTAAAACAACCAAACCGCTGGATTAAAACAACCCAACCACTGGGCTAAAACAACCAAACCGCTGGATTAAAATAACCCAACCGCTGGGCTAAAACAACCCAACCTCTGGGCTAAAACAACCTAACCTCTGGGTTAAAACAACCCAACCGCTGGGCTAAAACAACCCAACCGCTGGGCTAAAACAACCCAATCGCTGAGTCAAAACAACCCAACCGCTGGATTAAAACAACCCAACCACTGGGCTAAAACAACCAAACCGCTGGATTAAAACAACCCAACCACTGGGCTAAAACAACCAAACCGCTGGATTAAAATAACCCAACCACTGGGCTAAAACAACCCAACCGCTGGATTAAAACAACCCAACCACTGGATTAAAACAACCAAACCACTGGGTTAAAACAACCAAACCGCTGGATTAAAACAACCCAACCACTGGGTTAAAACAACCAAACCGCTGGATTAAAACAACCAAACCGCTGGGTTAAAACAACCAAACCGCTGGGTTAAAACAACCAAACCGCTGGATTAAAACAACCCAACCACTGGATTAAAACAACTCAACCGCTGGGTTAAAACAACCCAACCACTGGGTTAAAACAACCAAACCGCTGGGCTAAAACAACCCAACCGCTGGGCTAAAACAACCCAATCGCTGGGCTAAAACAACCCAACCTCTGGGCTAAAACAACCTAACCTCTGGGTTAAAACAACCTAACCTCTGGGTTAAAACAACCCAACCTCTGGGCTAAAACAACCTAACCTCTGGGTTAAAACAACCCAACCGCTGGGCTAAAACAACCCAACCGCTGAGTCAAAACAACCCAACCGCTGGATTAAAACAACCCAACCACTGGGCTAAAACAACCAAACCGCTGGATTAAAACAACCCAACCACTGGGCTAAAACAACCCAACCGCTGGATTAAAACAACCCAACCACTGGATTAAAACAACCAAACCACTGGGTTAAAACAACCAAACCGCTGGATTAAAACAACCAAACCACTGGGTTAAAACAACCAAAACGCTGGGTTAAAACAACCCAACCACTGGATTAAAACAACCCAACCACTGGGTTAAAACAACCCAACCGCTGGATTAAAACAACCCAACCACTGGATTAAAACAACCAAACCACTGGGTTAAAACAACCAAACCGCTGGATTAAAACAACCAAACCACTGGGTTAAAACAACCAAAACGCTGGGTTAAAACAACCAAAACGCTGGATTAAAACAACCCAACCACTGGATTAAAACAACTCAACCACTGGGCTAAAACAACCAAACCGCTGGATTAAAACAACCAAACCACTGGGTTAAAACAACCAAAACGCTGGATTAAAACAACCCAACCACTGGATTAAAACAACTCAACCACTGGGCTAAAACAACCTAACCTCTGGGTTAAAACAACCCAACCACTGGATTAAAACAACCCAACCACTGGGTTAAAACAACCAAACTGCTGGGCTAAAACAACCCAACCTCTGGGTTAAAACAACTATAAAACTATTGCTATCCAACCAGTATGAAGGAGACGCTTCACAGGAGTGCATGCACTCTAAATATCTTTCCGCACAGATCACCGTTTTCCCTTCTGATCTTCCGACAGCGCTGAGGCCAAATGTGTGTCAGTGTGTCAGCTTTTCCTCTCCCTCAGTGGGCATTGGAAACAGACACACCACTAACACGCCTGGTTCATGTCACACGGCATAAACACGTCAAGAAGGAAGTCTCGCTGAGCTCCAACTTCCCCGAGGCTCTCCTAATCTGATGCGACTGACAGACGGCACAGATGATCTAAACTGGAGAAGGGCAAAGGGTGCGAGTGGGAAACGTCATGTCCAGCTCAATCCTAACGACTGTCGTAACCGTTGACGACACAAGACACGCTGACCAGTTAAAGCTTGGACACACACGGCTGGACTTATGGTCTCAGAAAACGAGTGCTTTAACTCGTGTGCAACGCTTTAACCCTCTGGTGCTCTTCGGTCAGGAACATTTACTGTTTTGAAATGTTAAAAATCACAGCTTCATCAGAATGATATGAAACTTGGTGACTTTTCTAGCATTAGGACTGTAAACACAAAAACATTGGGGTCATGATTCGAGCATGCTAATTGGTCGTAAAAAAAAAAAAAATAGCGTTCATTGTCTTCGGTCATAGGAAATGAATGGGAAATCGGCAAAAACACAAATTCTCCGAATATCTGTGTGTACAATCTACAAATCGGCCACAATGCTGAAAAAAAGTACACAGCAGTGAAGGGGTGACACTCTAAAACATCAAGAGTGTGATATTGACACATCCACACACACACACACACACACACACACACACACACACACACACACACACAGGGGTGTTTTTGTGAAATGTGGGGACATTCCATAGGCGTAATGGTTTTTATACCTTACAAACCATATTTTCTATCCCCCTACACTGCCCCTAAACCTACCCATCACACACACACGAAAAACTGAACCTATGAACCACATTTGGAATTTTTAAAATCACAGCTTCATAAGAATGATATCAAACTTGGTGACTTTTCTAGCATTAGGACTGTAAACACAAAAAAAAAATTGAAGGCATGCTAATTGGTCGTTAAAAGAATACTCCCACTTGTGCTCTTCGGTCAAAAATGACCACCATAGGAAAATAATGGGAAATCTGCAAAAACACAAATTCACAGAAAAAAATCTATATTTAACAAATAGTCTTTGAGATTTTTTAAATATATATTCAAATCCATCAACAACAAAAAAAATCATTAAATGTGTTCAAAAGAGAACTAGGGAATATTAATAATGAATATAGTGATTTAATAATCACTTATGACCGGGAAGATGACCAATGCAACCCCTAAACGAAGAGCACCAGAGGGTTAAACACAGTTACACATCGGTCCATAGAGGACAAACATCTCCATGAAAAAATCATCTTGGGAGCACAGATTTAAGTTTGGTCTCATTTTAAAGGAGACCCTTGGCAGATTATTGTTGATATCTCAAAAAATGACTTTGTTTGGACGCTGTGCCAACTTTTCCCCATTAGATCCCTCAACACTAATATCCACGGATACACACAGCGGCAGGATTTGTGATTTGCTGTTGAGTTTTTCTCTTTCAAATATTACAAACACACACACAGAATTTTTTTTTTATTACACACACACACATCACACTCTGACATCCATACTAACACACACACACATAGTTACAGCTGCATCATTTATCAAATTGGCTTTATAATACGCAGAAGCAGAAAACAGGAATAATGTGAGTATTTGCTGTATACGCCAAACCTGAAAAAAAATGGCACCATCTGGTAAAAAAAAAAAAAGTAAAATTTAACATTTTGAAGCCTTGCCAACAGAATAAAAGCCTATTAAAAAAGATTGCATCATTTTATACTTAATTGCCAATGGGATTAAAAATGTCAGTTTTAATGGGTTTCAATGGGGACATTTTTGTCCAAATGATGCTAAGTCAGATTGTTTTTGTGATTGTTGCGGGCAAAAATCCTTGATTTTGCGGCACGTTTTCTTAAAGGTCCCATGGCATGGATATTGATTTTATTTTATAATGTATTCTGAGGTGTACTTATATTGTTAGTATGATTTTTACATCATAAAATGTCCAGGACAAACAAATATGAAACTCACTACTACCTTGATGTAAAGAGTCATTTCTTATGACTTCCTATGATACGAAAGCATCTACATCATTTACATTTACATTTACATTTATGCATTTGGCAGACGCTTTTATCCAAAGCGACTTACATTGCATTCAAGGTACACATTTTCCATTTTTGTCAATTCTTGCTTTCCCTGGGCATCACAGAAAGTGCTGGAATATTTAAGTTCTCATCGTGTTTTATTGAAGACCTTAATAAACACACAGCTCAAATTTACAAAACATTGAGTCAAACAAGTTCTGTAGCTTTACAAAAGGAATATGCTACAACTTCTGTGAAAATGAATAAATAAAATAAAAAAAATTAAATGTGTGCTTCCTGTTTTACAGAGGTAGCTATACAAAACGGACATCTGTTAAAATAAGTGCTTCCAATGCACAAAGTAACGTAATTTACATACTACTAATATACGTACAACTGTAAGGTTTTTGAAACTAGTAACAAAAAAGTGCAATCTTACAACTGTAAAGTTGCATCAACTCCTGAATGTCATGTAACACACCGGGAAGCTGCTGTGCGCTTATTTTTGTCGGCAAATGAGAATGATTTGCGTGCGTCATCATGGTTTCATCATCGCAGGGTTTGCAGCTTTTCGATGATGTACGAAAGTACAGCGTATTTGAAAAAATGCGGGCCCTGCATAAATATGCAGACTTTGGCTGATTTTGCCTTGAATTATGCAATCGCATAAATCACATTTTTCTGGAGGGACTGCTAAGAGGAAGTATTGTGTGTACCTAATGCAAAAAACATTTTTGTTATAGGAAATGGGGGTGAATTACTACAATTCCAATAAAAATACACACCTGTGGCAAATTGTATGCAGCTAGCATTACCACAGGCAAAGTTATCAAAAAAACTAAACTGAAAAAGCCAAAAATGTCCATAAGGATGCACACGGGTAAATTATTTAAAATATTAGAATAACCCAGCTAACAAGAAACATTCTCTTAAAGTTATGAACAAACGCTCCAGGAACATTAATAATGTTCAAAGCTCTAATCTTCTAATGTGGCGTTCACACCGGACGCGATTTGCGCGAATAATTCGCGCTAATCGTGCGAAGGTGGACGCTTGAACATTTTGAGTTTACTCGCTTCATTCGCGCGTGAAATTCGCGTGTGACAACTACACAACAGACACGAATTCTCGTCATGGGAGGGGCTTCTATATGAGCCTATATGAGCCAGCTCATCTCGGTCACTAAACGTCTTTTTTGTAAAAAATACTACTATTAATGTGTGACAAAACGTAGTTTAAAGACTTTTTTAGGCGATAATATAGTTGTTTAAAGCTCAAATCTGTGGTTAATTTATAAAAAGAGCCTATTTGAGCATTTTATCTGCCGTTTTCGGAGTTGTGAGATCCAGGCGATCAGTGGCATTCCGCGCTCGTTTACCCGGCGAGACCCGCCTTTCCTCGGCTAGTCCTTCTCACATTTGCCGCTGGCTCTGGCTCTTTTTTTCTGCTCCAGTCTCGTTGTGAAATGGCTGACATAGATTTTGTTGAGAGGGTAGCTGACTGTCCGACCTCCTCACTCACTTTCTTCCAAGCAAGATCCTTCTTATTCCTGTTCCTGTAGTGATAGGATGATGTATCACACAGCTCCGGGTATCCACATACGGCCACGATTATCTTGTCCTTCATTGTTGTTGGGATTTCTGCCTCCGCTTGTAAATGCGTCACTACTAGAGCAAGCTCGTGATTGGTTAACGCGGCGCGAAATATCCGCCAGAGTTCAGATTTTTCAACTTGAGCGATTTGCGCGTTCAAAGCGCTCAATTCGCGCCACCTCAATCGCACGAATCGCGCGAATCTCGCCGCCTCATTCGCGCGAATCTCACCGCAGAATGCCATTTCGCGTCTCCGCATTGACTTAACATGTAAATCACTCGAATCGCGTCCGGTGTGAACGCACCTTTAGAGCACGAGCACAGAAACGTTATTAATGTATCGTTTTAGTTTGGACGTTCGTCCAAGATCTTTTAAATGTTACTTGTTTTAGATTGTTCAAAGAAGATTCAAATGTAACATTCTCATAATGTTTGCACAAGCATAAAATAGAATGTTTCCTTAATGTTCAGATAACCAAAGCATTTCTTTTTAATTAAATTGATATTTTGGAAACATTCAGAAATAACATTTCATACTTTAATATGAACGTTAGTGAAACGTTCTTAACCCTCTGGTGCTCCTGTCATTTTCTTTTTTTTATCGGAATGGTACGAAGCTTGGCAAAGGTTTTGGCACTTGCTGTGTGAACACGCACACAAAAAAATCATAAACATGATTTAAAAAGGAAAACTTGTGCTAAAAAATGCTAATTTTGCGTTTGGTACTGCAGTCAAACTAAATCTGACTGAAAGCTCATTTCTTGAGATATCAACCTCAAATGTGGAAGAAAAAACTGGTTTAGATTTATGGCTTTGATTTCCTCACAGTTTTAGAGTAAAACATGTTTTTGAAAATATATATTTCATATAAAAAATTTATTTTTGTGCATTTTTCATCATAATCAATCTTAAAAAAGAGACCAAACTTCAGTCTGTGATCCAAAGCATTCAAGATTTGTTGGAAATTGGAAATTTAATTTTCGAGTCTATGCTCAAAATGTGAATTATGGATTATAACTACATCATAAATATAATTTAGTAGCATAAAATTCCATAAAAATACAAAATATTAAATAAAAAAATTGTTTAAATAAAATGCGACACGTGAAGAGCACCAGAGGTTTAAACGCATTTTGTTAGCTGGTCTTAAGACCCTTTTTTGACGGTCTTGGTCTCGTCTCGGTCTCAGACTAAGAGGACTCGGGATTTTGTTTCAAGACCGGTCAAGACCACGACTGCTGGGATATCACTAATTTATCCATTAACATCATTAATGTGATTGGATGTAAAACTGACTGCTTCAGATGCAATCAATAACTTATTTCTACTTTGATTAATTTAATTTATTGTACCGGTTCATAAATTAATGATTTTTATATTATAACATATCAAGCAATATCACAAGAGCAAGAGAGCTGTTTTCACAAATTTGAGTATAACTGCAAACATTATATTGCTTTTATACAAATATTAAAATTTAAACATTATTCTCAACATTATTTATGCATTTTTAATATACCAATTCAGATGCATCTTCTGTATCACCCCCAGTGCAAAGATGAATTTAGTTGCTAATGATTTCATTTGATTGGTAACAGCTCTATATATAGTGTCTTATTCTAATGTTTATTGATTATAAAGAAGTCATTTCTCAGGCAGTAATGTGGATCTGATTATGAGTTTAAGGAGTGCGGGTCTGGTCTTCTCAACCCCTCAAAGTCTTGGTCTCGACTCGGTCTCGGATTTTTAAAATCAAGAGTGGGTCACATGACCTGATGCAAACCAATAGGAGGAAACTTTGTTACGCATCAACAAAACTTATCAGTCTCAGTACTGTCAAGCTGCTTAACCCCTTAACTCTCACTGTCCCGCTGGCGGGACGCCTAGCGCTCTTTTTTTAATCGCCTTTTTTTCCTATCATATATTTTAGTAATTATCATAAATTAGGTATCATTTGAAAGCTTACAAACTCAAAATTCCTCCTGTGAAACCGTTTTGAAATCAGACGTTACGTTACCATGGAAACAGTACTCAATTCTTCTAGCGGGCTCCTCCCCCTAGTGGGCGGTGTCATGTTTCATATTACAAAATGTATTTTAACTACTTTATAATCAAAATCTTTTCTAATCTTGATAAAACACATATTGTCAGAAAGGTCTGAGTCTCAAGGGTCCATATTTGGTGAATGTTTTGTGATGGAAGTGATATTTGGACAGAAATTTACAGGAAACTGCATTAAAATAACGATCAATGGAATGTGCGACACCTGGTGGCTGTTTTTGGTACAGCGCCTAAACAAAATCTCATGGGGACTTTAATTTTTGTGAAATCAACTTCAAATTTGGAACACAACTTGGATAGACATATGGCTTTGATTTTATAGTAATTTAAGAGTAAAACATTTTTTGTAAAATATACATTTTATATAAAATACAAATATTTATTACAGTATTTTTCATTTACAGTAAATTTAAACATCCATAACTTTCATACTTTCATATTTTGAAAAAAAAATCTGCAGAGTATCTTCTTTAAAACAAGACCAAACTTTGGTCTATATTCCAAAGCATTCTTGAATTACGGCCCTTTAAGTTTGGATAGTGCATTTTCACGACTATCCTCAAAAAGGGGGGTGAGAGTTAAGGGGTTCAAAATAAATAAGGTGATACATAAATAAGGAGTGACTTGACTTCTTGACCTCTTTAGTGAGTATGCAATGACCACAACCTCTAATAAATTAATAAAAGCTACGTAAATTCTATTGCATCTACACCGCGCAATAAAACAAGTGTGCAGGAGAAGAGCCTTGTCTTCCGAGGGCATCTCCAGAATGACCAAAGGCCAAAGGACATCGACTCGTGGAGCCCAGACTTCAAAGCCGTCCTGATTTACAGCGCCTGAGACACAGCAGGTTGAGTTTCTGCAACTCAGAGGAGGAGGAGGAGGAGGAGGAGGAGGAGGAGGAGGAGGAGGAGGAGGAGGAGGAGGAGGAGGAGGAGGAGGAGGAGGTTAGTACGTCTCACTACACTTATCTAAGAGAAGGAAAGTTTCAAAGTGAAAAGCACACCAGGAGGGATCCACTGCGTCCTATTGTCACAAATGTAAGATTTATTCATCAAAATTTCATTTCCATCCACTTGGATTAAACAAATAGTTCATGCATCATATTTGCAGTGAATCAATTCATGCTTCTATTAGATTTGATCAAAATGTATTTATTCAAACGGCTCAGTTAAAAAGTATGAACATTATTAGACTATGACTAGCTGCAGGCCCGTAGTGAAGGGGGGGGGGGGGGGGCTTTTTTCATTTTGTATTTAATTATTAGGGTCAAATACTTATGCACTTTATTTTTATGCACTAATTTGCACTGGCTTATCTGCTCTGCTGTTTTCTGAACGACCATGCTTTTTGATGCACAGAAAATATTGACTATAATGTTGTCAAATTACTAACCAAGATCATGTACCACCTTCAGTCCAAACACACACACTGTGTGGAGTGTAAATTATTTGGCATGGATAATCAAAACTTCCCCACAAAGTTTAGATTATGAAATCATGCTAGCCCCCCATATTTTGCACGCGGAAATAGGCAATTTATGCGGCGAAAGTGCGGCGTATTTGAAAAAATGCGGCCCCCGCATAAATATGCAGACTTTGGCTGATTATGCGTTAAATCACGCGATCGCATAATCACGTTTTTCTGGAGGGACTGTTAAATGTACATTTGTAGGATCACTAACGGATAATTGGTCAGGAAACAAAGGTGCTTTAATTATTTGGCCTATACTGCATGCACACACACACATACACATATATGGGGGGGGGGGGGGGTCGGGGGCATGCTGGAATGGTGAAATTAGACAAAGGTTTATTAGTTTGCCTGATTATTTTTGTCGGTAGTTTAACATTGAATTCCTAAAACAGCTGCTAAATATGAAACCCCCTGCCTATGGGCATGAGCTGTGGAATAAGCAATATTCAGATAGTTTAATGCATGAGACTGAAACCAATTATGATAAATATAGAAACATGGTTATTTAACACATTTATCTGTTTAATTTATGCATTTTTGACGAATACGCATCACAATGTTTATTAGTCTCTGTTAAAACTGTGTAATCAAAATGGATGGCCATTTCACATGCATTTTAAATACATAAATCTTATATTTAAGCCTGTATATTTTGTAGGAACTAGATTTTAATTTAAACGTTATGACGGGGAAAGTCATGACACACTCAAAAAATAAATTAAGCCGTTTTTTTTAAAGATATACACATTTGAATTAATAGTAAAATTCCATCAAATTAAATAGAATAATCCTTATTCATATTATGAATTAAGAATTTTAAAAATCTTAACGGACCCTTTAGTTTGTGATTCGTATTTATAAATTTAAAAAAATAAATGATAAAATGTTTAAATTTACGCATTTAAAATTCTAATAATATGAATTTTTTGAAAAAAAGGCTTGCATTTTTGGTGCGCATGTTCTGTATGGTGTCCATTTTGTTTTTCCATTATTGTTTAAGAAAAGCTTTAACCTCTGGGACCATTTTGGGGGATTTCCGCCTGGATTTGGCCGACACAAATTGAAAAGCTTCTCAGTGGTCTCTAAATACACAATTATTACCCTAAAAAAGAGGCGCTTTTTTATTTTTTTTGTTATAAATTCATTTGGAAAGTATGTGCTCTAGCACCCTGCAGACAGTTTGGGCTGTTTCCACTAGATGGCAGCAAACACTGGAGAACAAAATAAGAATTTCATCTGTATCATGTGTGCAAGATTTATTCAAATGGATCTGAAGGGAGGAATATTACCTTTTTTATGTTATTTCCGCTTAAAGAGTAATTTAGTGTAAATGATCAGGGTCCTTGGAGTTTAATAAGCTGCCCATTAAGTGTTATTTTCGAGGTCAAGATTTTAAACAGGTCACTGTTGTAAAAAAGTGTGACAACTAGCCCCGGTCTCTCCTTCCCTTGAGAATGCACTTAGACGTGTGTGAGACTAGACTAGCGGACACAGATAAGAGACACTGAGACGATTCCCATATCTGCTCACAGGAAAGAACAAACGGTGGAGAGCTCGACTTCCTTCCTCCTCCTCAGTCCTGCCAGAAACAGACCAGCGGCCAATGAAAACACAGCAGCCCGTCTTTACTTCTGCGGTCATGTTCCTCGCCTCTGAGAGACAAGACCTTCACAATGCCTTTTTCTACCTGCAGTGAAATGACCTTAACACACAACCTCACAGCCTATATAATAAATAAACACCTAAAACTGTATGTCAAATATCAAAGTTCAAGTTTTAAAGCAATCTTGTGTTAGCGAATTAGATGACTAAAACTTCATAGTATTACACATTTGTTGTTGTTTACTGTCATGCTATAAAACACTAAGACTCATGACTATTTTAACCATAAAGACCCTGCGATATCCGTCTATCATGGGAAACTTGATTCAGAATGCAGTTCACATTAAATATTCAGGGAACAACCATGCCATAATTGTGCCATCATTTCTTCCAGAACAAATTCCCGAAACAAGTGTGATGGTGATAAATAGAGAATATAGAAGAAATCCTGTTTTAAACTGAATGACTGCATCTAAAATATCTCAAGCAACACTAGCCGCGTTTCCATTACCCTTCAAATTGCGCAAATTGAAATTGCGAATTGAAAATAAGCCCAATGGAAACGCGTCAATTTCGCAAAAACTCCCATATATCGCAAAAAGGTTTTTACGCTCGCATGAGGGGGTTTTTCAGGCAGTTTTTTCGCATTTACAGGTCAGCTGGTACGGTCACGCATTGCTCTCACACAGGGCCTACATATTTTTTTCCACTCAAGTACGTCTAACAATGAGATCTTATGTCGTTAAAACATATATTTTCTCCTATTAAGGAAAGTGGCGTAACTTTATAATGACGGACCCGGTGCATCCACAAATATCATAACTATCTATAGGCCGACTGTAATTAAGACATATATTCAACAAATGCCTTGCTCAAAGACTGAGGAAACAGGCCAGCACGTCAATCCATTCCCGACGATCTTGGTTTGCTTCTTATTTATTAAATATACAACCAAATAGTTGATTAAACATTGATCAAAATTAAAATACAATTTATACAAAACTAAATTAATTTTAAATTAATACTTTCTAGAAAACACAATTCAATGAAATGCTCAATCCATGTCCCCGGACATATGCGCATCTGATTATGTGCCTTAGCTGCTCACTTTTCATAATCAACATATGAAATTAAAAGATTATAATATTTAGACATATCCTAACTATATGAAACTAAATAGGCTGCGTTTTCTTTAACCATCTGTCCGACGAAGTTGTTCTCCCTTCTGATGGATTTTTTTCTTATTCCAGCGGAAACAACTCTCAATACTCCGTCATTTTTAGCCATACAGATAGGCTGAGTGCAAGACGTAATTATAAACAGTGAACTGCCTACTTTTATTTGTGTTCACTCAATAACAGCAAAGGCTGTGGACTCTGCACGGATTATTTTGCACTCCACTCCAAACGCCGTCTTCATTTCAAAAATATATTTTGTTTATTAAACGAAAAGTTTTTCATTTCAAAAGCATTTCTAAATTCAGTTTATATTTACAACAAACGAAATTCCAAGCCAAAATAACGAAGAGGTAAAAAAAAAAAAAAAACTTTGAGTTACACCCTGCAAATTCAAACTTTTCACTCGTCTCTGTGGCAATGCGTCACAATAACCTGCGTATGTAAAAGTCTCATTCTTTACAGATGATGGTGTGTTTAGACAGAAGACGAGTTCTTTATTAAACTTAAAACAATAGAATAAAAAATGCCTTTATCATAACACCTCATGTGTGCCGCTCAAGTATAAGGAGCTTTCCTTGCCATCAATGCTTGGATAACACACACACACACGTCTCATTAATAATAACGGCGTGCGGTGACTGGGATATACATAAACCTAACAACATACATAGCATGATTTTTGGAATGATTTATCACGAGAGGAAAAAAATGGTTTTAGTCGCATAACATCAGTTAATGGAAACGCCGTCATTTCGCAATATTTTTTTATCGACTTTTAGAAAATATCGCAAAAGTTTCGCGCAAATCTGTAATGGAAACGCGGCTCGTGTGATTGTTATATGTTATTTGTTTTACTGTTCATCACTATGTTAAATAAAGCCAACATTATGCTGTTTAATGTCATGTCCCCGCTGTGACAACATGCCCCGGTCTCCTCCAGTGTTCCCTGACCACACTCCCTATGTCACGCTGACCTCTGCTGGACAGCAGCTGAACAACACTAACTCACCTGTGCGAGTCTAAAGCCTTCATATTTATGGAAAATAACATCAATAACAAAACAACTTCCAGAAGTTTGGTTACTTACAGCGTTTCCTCGCAGATGACTCGGTCGTCAGGTGTTGATTGCCTTTAGGAATGAACTGTCCTCGGATAGGCTGTTGATTGTTCTCAGGTGTTGATCGAAGATGATGATGATGATGATGATGATGATGATGATGATGATGATGATGATGATGATGATGATGATGATGTAGGGGTAGTTTTGTGTCACACTAGAACTCATTATGTTTTAAATAAAAACGCACTCCACTGTGTTCCAAGCTAAAGAAAGAAATGATGAGGGGCAAAGAAGAAACTAACCGAGATTGGCGTCGATGTTTGTCATAAAATGTTAATGAATATACAATTGTGTTAAATTAAAAATAAATGTGTTTCCGATCTGATATGTAATGGGAAAAAGCAAATGAAAGAGTTCGATGTGTGGTGGTCTCGAACTCGTGTCGGTTAGCGACGGCCTTTTCAGGTGAACGCGTTACCGCGACACTACTCACTCTATCTACAAAATTACTTCATTTGTGTTTTTGTCTGGTCTAAGGCAGACTTCAGTGGGTGGAGTTCATGTCAGTCAACAGCGTATGGAGCACCAAACCAACGGAAATTATAAATACCGGTAAACAAAATAATTAAATATGTATATCTGATCGTTATATATATATATAAATGAATATGATAATAGGAAAATAATTTAAAAAAATAAATTACTTCATAAAATAAATATACTGCGGATAGGGAACGATCAGACTGTGCACTATATAGGGGATAGGGGACGATCAGACTGTGCACTATATAGGGGATAGGGAACGAACACAGTGCACTATATAGGGGATAGGAAATGATCAGACAGTGCACTATATAGGGGATAGGGAACGAACACTGTGCACTATAGGGCAGGGGTAGGCAAGTTCGGTCCTAGAGAGCCGCTGTCCTGCAGAGTTTGACTCCAACCCTGAAAAACCCTCACCTGCCTGTAGCTTTAGTAATCCTGAAGACACTGATGAGCTGGTTCAGGTGTGTTTGATTAGGGTTGGAGCTAAACTCTGCAGGACAGCGTTTCTCTAGGACTGAACTTGCCTACCCCTGCTATAGGGGATAGAGAACGATCAGACTGTGCACTATATAGGGGATAGGGAACGAACACAGTGCACTATATAGGGGATAGGGAACGATCAGACTGTGCACTATATAGGGGATAGGGAACGAATACAGTGCACTATATAGGGGATAGGGAACGATCAGACTGTGCACTATAGGGGATAGAGAACGATCAGACTGTGCACTATAGGGGATAGGGAACGATCATACTGTGCACTATAGGGGATAGAGAATGATCAGACTGTGCACTATATAGGGGATAGGGAACGATCAGACTGTGCACTATAGGGGATAGAGAACGATCAGACTGTGCACTATAGGGGATAGGGAACGATCAGACTGTGCACTATAGGGGATAGGGAACGATCAGACAGTGCACTATAGGGCATAGGGAACGATCATACTTTGCACTATATAGGGGATAGGGAACGAACACAGTGCACTATATAGGGGATAGGAAGAGAAAACTGCAGCTTTACCGAGCTCGATGGCTCTGGGTGAGCTGTGATATAAACAAAATGATATTGGCTATTTAAAAAAAGGGGAGGAGCTGTTCGATACGCCCCGCCCAGTCTTCATGTTTCAGTGGAAATTACATCAAAACACTGAATAATAGGGGTGGTTAATCTGTCTGATTTCCCGATTCGATTCGATTACGATTATTGAAGTCCCGATTCGATTACAGTCGATTTTCGATTATTAACGATTCTCGATTAGCGATTATTGATTTTCCATTTCACAACAGTAAACGAAAATACACTACAAAGTGATTGCAGTATAAAAAAAAAGTCAGCTACTGAATTACTTAACTCTTTTATTGAGTAACAACAACTCAAAGCACTTGTCGTGTAGTGTCGTGTAGTTACACAGAAATGAATACATCACATTGTGTTGTGACTCATCAAGTTGAACTAAACAATAACAAATAAATGAAAGGCTTATTTCCTTTAGGAAGTAGATCAGAACCAACATACTGTAGAAATTGGACAATTTTCTTCTAGAAAGACAACGTGTTCAGGTGGAGGAAGACTGCAGGTTGCAGTCGAAACATGTCAAGGTAAAGAAGAAGTTTTCTCCACCTAAACACCTTGTCTTTCTAGAAGAAAATTGTCCAATTTAATCATTAAGAAGACAAAATGAACATTTTTGAACAACTTACTGTAGCTTCAGCTTATATACTGTACTGTAGAACACAGTGACAAAATGTCAAGAGTGATGGATGCGGTGCGCGCGTGAGGGGGGCGGGAACGCGTGGAACGCTCGAGCTCCTCTCGTTCGTTTCCTGACGTGAGAAAGACAAAAGGGGGAAAAACGGGTTCGTGTCGGAGGAGTGTCGAGGCCCGTTCGGTTCCGTGAGCGGGAGCCGCGGGTCGGTGCAGCGGAGCGTTTCCAGCATCAGGCCGGCTGTGTGTGTGTGTGTGTGTGTGTGTGTGTGTGTGTGTGTGTGTGTGTGTGTGTGTGAGATCCGCTCATCGCGTCCTCAGGATCGCCTTAATTCCCACGAATGTGCGCGTCGATGTGTGTCGCGCTCGCTCATCTGAAGCGCTCATAAATCTGCGGATTGAAGGCGTTTATTCGGTGTTTGTGCGCGAATCTGAGCCGTGCTAACGCGCTAATGTGCCTGAGCTCCAGAGGAGGCGAGGCGGGAGGATTTCTAGAGTGTTCCCTCAGAATCATCTCAGCATTAACGACAGATTTACATTCATCTAATGAACACACACACACACACACACACACACACACACACACACACACACACACACACACACACACACACACACACACACACACACACACACGGTGGTAGAGTCAGGTTTAGATAAATAAAAAAATCGATTTTTGAAAATTTAATGATCGATTCATGCTCGTCCATAACATACTCGCGATTAATCGATAATCGATTTTTTTCACCACCCCTACTGAATAATGCTGGGCTTTTCAAGGCACTTCCTTCCTTTTTCCCCACCATTGACAGAATTTTCCAGCAATCGATATTTTCAGTGTCATACAGTAGGGGGCGCTATTATACATCTTTTGAAAGAGTTCTGCCTAACGTTACTGAATGAAATGTCGACCCAGGACAAAGTAAAGGAAGCTTTGAGGGTGTTGATGGACTCGATCTACTCACCTGTGTTTGATCTTCTCTGAATCCCATCCGGACAAAGTCTTTCACAGAAACACGAGTTGCTCAGCTTTGTGTTCATTCAAGTGTTGATAGAAGCAAAGGCTCTGTTTGTTTGTTTTTTGATATATTGCATGTTCAGATATTCATACAACAGTATATTCTGGGGGACATGAAACTTTATGCAATACAGATCATTTCAAAGCAGCTTTACTGTGAAAATAATGATGCACACTTCATCAAAATGAGACTAATTCTCTGTAAAGCATCTCTGAAAGAGCCAGCAGTGCCATTACTCGGTCATAAGCACTGTAATAAGCACACTTTATAAAAGCATGCTATACTTCAGAAGGGCTATGGCGTAAAGCGGCCCCTCAGACGCGCGCGTGGGCTCTGTCGTCTCGGCCTCGTGGCTCCTCGTGTTTCTAGGGCTCTCCTGAGGTATCATTAAAAGAGTGTGCATGGAGTGTAAAGTCAATGTGCTCTTGTCAGACGCTTTCTAGTGTCCCTCCACAGATCTCAAAATATAAATACTGTGTTAGATTCATGGTCTGAGGGGTTTGAGAGTGTCTGGCCAATTAAAGTCAGCATGAAAGGGAAGTTGCACTCGTCTTTTCTTCCCTATTGTGGCGTATATCGAGTGAAACGCTTCTCAAACAAGAACAAATGTAGGGCGGGGCTTGATTGTGTCTGTGGGGAATTGATTGGACGGTGGTGGTTTGCTATTGGTGGATCTCATGCGAGTGACAGGTGGCCCCGCCCTCGTCGTCAGAGAAGAGATGCTGTTTCAAGAAGGACTTTAAAGCCCTTGTAAAATCAAAATTGCTTTTAGCATGAATATGTTAGCTAGTGTGCACCTAAACAATGACAAAATCCACATTTAGAAGATATAAGCGTTCAAAACTTACAGTCTCTCACTTTTACCAATACAGATCAGTGATTCTGATGACATCACTCACTCTGCACTTCAGCTTCTCATCAGATTTTCTGTCCAATCAAATGCTCTCTAGAATCTGAAGCCCCGCCCCCTACATTATAAACAGAGGATGAAATCAGTCACTTGATCACACATTTACTATTTTATGGTGCACTATATAGGGGATAGGGAATGATCAGAGTGTGCACTATATAGGGGATAGAGAACGATCAGACTGTGCACTATATAGGGGACAGGGAACTATCAGAATGCACTATATAGGGGATAGTATATAGGGGATAGTGAACGATCAGATGGTGCACTATATAGGGGATAGGGAACGATCAGACAGTGCACTATATAGGGGATAGGGACTGACCAGACAGTGCACTATATAGGGGATAGTGAACGATCAGATGGTGCACTATATAGGGGATAGGGAACGATCAGACAGTGCACTATATAGGGGATAGGGAACGATCAGACAGTGCACTCTATAGTGGATAGAGAACTATCAGAATGCACTATATAGGGGAGAGTATATAGGGGATAGTGAACGATCAGATGGTGCACCATATAGGGTATAGTGAACAATCAGACAGTGCATTATATAGGGGATATGGAACGATCAGACTGCACACTATATAGGGGACAGGGAACTATCAGAATGCACTATATAGGGGATAGTATATAGGGGATAGTGAACGATCAGATGGTGCACTATATAGGGTATAGGGAACGATCAGACAGTGCATTATATAGGGGATATGGAACGATCAGACTGCACACTATATAGGGGACAGGGAACTATCAGAATGCACTATATAGGGGATAGTATATAGGGGATAGTGAACGATCAGATGGTGCACTATATAGGGTATAGGGAACGATCAGACAGTGCATTATATAGGGGATAGGGAACGATCAGACAGTGCACTATATAGGAGATAGGGAACTATCAGACTGTGCACTATATAGGGGACAGGAAACGATCAGAATGCACTATATAGGAGATAGGGAACGATCAGACAGTGCACTATATAGGAGATAGGGAACGATCAGACTGCACTATATAGGGGATAGGGAACGATCAGACTGTGCACTATATAGGGGACAGGGAACTATCAGAATGCACTATATAGGGGATAGTATATAGGGGATAGTGAACGATCAGATGGTGCACTATATAGGGTATAGTGAACAATCAGACAGTGCATTATATAGGGGATATGGAACGATCAGACTGCACACTATATAGGGGACAGGGAACTATCAGAATGCACTATATAGGGGATAGTATATAGGGGATAGTGAACGATCAGATGGTGCACTATATAGGGTATAGGGAACGATCAGACAGTGCATTATATAGGGGATAGGGAACGATCAGACTGCACAATATATAGGGGACAGGGAACTATCAGACTGTGCACTATATAGGGGACAAGGCCTATCAGAATACACTATATAGGGGATAGTATATAGGGGATAGTGAACGATCAGATGGTGCACTATATTGGGTTTAGGGAACGATCAGACAGTGCACTATATAGGGGATAGGGAACGATCAGACAGTGCACTATATAGGGGATAGGGAACGATCAGACAGTGCACTATATAGGGGATAGGGAACGATCAGACTGCACTATATAGTGGATAGGGAACGATCAGACTGTGCACTATATAGGGGACAGGGAACTATCAGATTGCACTATATAGGGGATAGAATATAGGGGATAGTGAACGATCAGATGGTGCACTATATTGGGTTTAGGGAACGATCAGACAGTGCACTATATAGGGGATAGGGAACGATCAGACAGTGCACTATATAGGGGATAGGGAACGATCAGACTGTGCACTATATAGGGGACAAGGCCTATCAGAATACACTATATAGGGGATAGTATATAGGGGATAGTGAACGATCAGATGGTGCACTATATTGGGTTTAGGGAACGATCAGACAGTGCACTATATAGGGGATAGGGAACGATCAGACAGTGCACTATATAGGGGATAGGGAACGATCAGACAGTGCACTATATAGGGGATAGGGAACGATCAGACTGCACTATATAGGGGATAGGGAACGATCAGACTGTGCACTATATAGGGGACAGGGAACTATCAGATTGCACTATATAGGGGATAGAATATAGGGGATAGTGAACGATCAGATGGTGCACTATATTGGGTTTAGGGAACGATCAGACAGTGCACTATATAGGGGATAGGGAACGATCAGACAGTGCACTCTATAGGGGACAGGGAACGATCAGACAGTGCACTATATAGGGGATAGGGAACGATCACACAGTGAACTATATAGGAGATAGGGAACGATCAGACAGTGCACTATATAGGAGATAGGGAACGATCAGACTGTGCACTATATATGAGATAGGGAACGATCAGACTGTGCACTATATAGGGGACAGGGAACGATCAGAATGCACTATATAGGGGATAGTATATAGGGGATAGTGAACGATCAGATGATGCACTATATAGGGTATAGGGAACAATCAGACAGTGCATTATATAGGGGATAGGGAACGATCAGACAGTGCACTATATAGGGGATAGGGAATGATCAGACAGTGCATTATATAGGGTATAGGGAACGATCAGACTGTGCACTATATAGGGGACAGGGAACTATTAGAATGCACTATATAGGGGATAGTATATAGGGGATAGGGACTGACCAGACAGTGCACTATATAGGGGATAGTGAACGATCAGATGGTGCACTATATAGGGGATAGGGAACGATCAGACAGTGCACTATATAGGGGATAGGGAATGATCAGACAGTGCACTCTATAGTGGATAGAGAACTATCAGAATGCACTATATAGGGGAAAGTATATAGGGGAGAGTGAACGATCAGATGGTGCACTATATAGGGGATAGGGAACGATCAGACAGTGCACTATATAGTGGATAGAGAACTATCAGAATGCACTATATAGGGGAGAGTATATAGGGGAGAGTGAACGATCAGATGGTGCACTATATAGGGGATAGGGAATGATCAGACAGTGCACTATATAGTGGATAGAGAACTATCAGAATGCACTATATAGGGGAGAGTATATAGGGGATAGTGAACGATCAGACTGCACTATATAGGGGAGAGTATATAGGGGATAGGGAACGATCAGACTGTGCACTATATAGGGGACAGGGAACTATCAGAATGCACTATACAGGGGATAGAATATAGGGGATAGGGAACGATCACACAGTGCACTTGCTATTGGTGGATCTCATGTGAGTGACAGGTTGCCCCGCCCTCATCATCAGAGACCGCACAGAAAACGCAACTGGAGAAAGGATGGATGAGTTTTTCACTTCTTTAACCCTTTAAAACCGCACGTATCATATTTGATACACGAGTTTCTAAGACATATATTGAATCAGTGAGAGCAATACTTTCTTTGAAAACCTATTGTATCTATTTTGGTACGTGTATTCTGCCATCTTGTGGAATTTCACTGTACTGCAGGCAGTAGAGGGGTGTTTTTTTAGCTTTTCAAAATGGCGACTGCGATTGGATCTAGACAGACGCTTTCGGCAGGAAAATAAAGGCTAATTTCAAGTTGTTAAGGTAAAAAATAATATTGGATTGCGCCTGATATAATTAATTTAACACTTTCTGAATTGAAATAATGCATAATTACTTAATAATTGAATCGTTAAATTACAAGTAAATCGTGTTGGAAATTGTGTATCAAATTTGATACTGCAGGTATTAATGGTGCTAACACAATGTAAACACACACAATATTGGGATGATTCAATTAATGGTAATAATGACTGAAATGCCATATTAAAATATATATTGTGTTAGAAATGCACATATTAAATTTAAAACTGCAGGAATAAGGTTCTTTATCCCTGAATAGTAATAGATTTTTTGTATATAAGGTCTACACTGTTGTAAGCAAAACGTTCCCCAAAAGCCTGATGTATCAAATGTGATACAAAAAAATATATCATAAACAAAAATTTTTTTTTATATTTTGATTCAAGGCTTAATAAACATCTAATTTCCAAAAATATATAATTTTCTGCCATTTTTTTAATGTGTCAGGCTTTAAAGGGTTAACTCACAGCTGAATATTTGATGCAAGTAAATCTCTCGATCACATTTAGTGCAACATCAGCAATTCCAGAGCAAGCACAAGCGCTCAGGAGGACTGTGGAGTTCATTTGCGAGCTAATAAGGAATGCAGTGCAGATTCCTCGTATCATCATAAAGCCGGATGGATTTTTGGCTCTGCTGATGAACGAGTGCAGGATCTGCTCTTTCAACACTTCTTCCAGATTAAACCAGAGCAGGCCAGAGAGGACCTGACCAACATTCATGTGCATGAGATATTTCAGCGCATGACGGGATCGCTCCCGATTTAAAAGTCGTCAAATCTTAAAGGATCAAGCAAACCAATCCTCACGATATCAGCTACTTCAGCTAAACACTGCGAGAAAGAAGAATCACTTCTTAGTGAAGTTTGCCGTGCAGAATTAAAATCCGCCGCAGACCGATGTGAGGTTTCATTAGCATGGGCAGTCGTGCTTTAAATTGAAAATTCATCCTCCCAAGTCATTATTAAAGAGGGAGACTCGCGGTAACGTTTGCCCATGAATATTTAAAAGCAGAGGTATTATTTGTTATAACATGTCAGACTGTAATACCGCACGTCTCAGTTCTGTCCCTCCTGAGAGCCATTACGTGGGAGAAATGAATTGTTGAGAGACGTAGAGTGAAGAATGAGTGTATTCAGCACACCTCCAGTCAGATATTAGAGGAGGAAGAGTGATCAGAGGCAAACAGCGTCTGCTTGAGATCCTGGGTCAGACGGGATAACCCAGTGTTTGGGTAGTTTGAGTGTTTGGGTCAGTGTTGGCCTGATGGGAGTCAGAGTCACGACTGTCGTTTCGTGTGATAGAAACTTCTGATGCTTTGCATAACAATTATGCTTTTATTCAAAAAGATTCAGAATATAAATACTGATGGTGTTAAAATACGTCCTCAGGACTTTACACTGAGTCACTGCATATTTCAGCTACGAGAGGAATGCATCTATCATTCCATCCATCCATCATTCCATCCATCCGTCCATCATTCCATCCATCCATCATTCCATCCATCCGTCCATCATTCCATCCATCCATCCATCATTCCATCCATCCATCTATCATTCCATCCATTCATCTATCATTCCATCCATCCATCTATCATTCCATCCATCCGTCCATCATTCCATCCATCCATCTATCATTCCATCCATCCATCTATCATTCCATCCATCCATCTATCATTCCATCCATCCATCTATCATTCCATCCATCCATCTATCATTCCATCCATTCATCTATCATTCCATCCATCCATCTATCATTCCATCCATCCATCCATCCATCCATCCATCTATCATTCCATCCATCCATCTATCATCCCATCCATTCATCTATCATTCCATCCATCCATCTATCATTCCATCCATCCATCTATCATTCCATCCATCTGTCCGTCATTCCATCCATCCGTCTATCATTCCATCCATCCATTTATCATTCCATCCATCCATCTATCATTCCATCCATCCGTCTATCATTCCATCCATCCGTCTATCATTCCATCCATCCATCTATCATTCCATCCATCTGTCCGTCATTCCATCCATCCGTCATTCCATCATTCCATCCATCCATCCGTCATTCCATCCATCCATCCATCCATCCATCCATCATTCCATCCATCATTCCATCCATCCATCATTCCATCATTCCATCCATCCATCCATCCATCATTCCATCCATCCATCCATCATTCCATCCGTCATTCCATCCATACGTCGTTTCCATCCATCCGTCATTCCATCAATCCATCCATCCATCCATCATTCCATCCATCCATCCATCCATCCATCCCTCCATCCCTCCATCCCTCCATCCAACCATCCATCATTCCATCCATCCATCCGTCCGTCCGTCATTCCATCCATCCGTCCGTCATTCCATCCATCCAGCTATCATTCCATCCATCCATCTGTCATTCCATTCATCCATCCATCTATCATTCCATCCATCCGTCATTCCATCCATCCGTATATCATTCCATCCATCCGTCATTCCATCATTCCATCCATCCATCCGTATATCATTCCATCATTCCATCCATCCATCCGTATATCATTCCATCCATCCGTCATTCCATCCATCCATCCATCCATCCATCATTCCATTCATCCATCCATCATTCCATCCATGCATCTGTCATTCCATCCATCCATCCGTCCGTCCATCCATCATTCCGTCATTCCATCCATCCATCCATCCATCCATCCATCATTCCATCATTCCATCCATCCGTATATCATTCCATCCATCCGTCATTCCATCATTCCATCCATCCATCCGTCATTCCATTCATCCATCCATCATTCCATCCATGCATCTGTCATTCCATCCATCCATCATTCCGTCATTCCATCCATCCATCCATCCATCCATCCATCCATCCATCATTCCATCATTCCATCCATCCATCATTCCATCCATCCATCCATCCATCATTCCATCCATCCATCCATCATTCCATCCGTCATTCCATCCATACGTCATTCCATCCATCCGTCATTCCATCAATCCATCCATCCATCATTCCATCCATCCATCCATCCATCCCTCCATCCATCCATCATTCCATCAATCCATCCATCCTTCATTCCATCCATCCATCCGTCTGTCCGTCATTCCATCCATCCGTCAGTCATTCCATCCATCCAGCTATCATTCCATCCATCCATCTGTCATTCCATTCATCCATCCATCTATCATTCCATCCATCTGTCCGTCATTCCATCCATCCATCTATCATTCCATCCATCCGTCATTCCATCTATCCGTATATCATTCCATCCATCCGTCATTCCATCATTCCATCCATCCATCGGTCATTCCATTCATCCATCCATCATTCCATCCATGCATCTGTCATTCCATCCATCCGTCCGTCCGTCCATCCATCATTCCGTCATTCCATCCATCCATCCATCCATCCATCATTCCATCAATCCATCATTCCATCCATCCATCCATCCATCCATCCATCATTCCATCCATCCATCCATCCATCATTCCATCCGTCATTCCATCCATACGTCATTCCATCCATCCATCATTCCATCAATCCATCCATCCATCATTCCATCCCTCCATCCCTCCATCCATCATTCCATCATTCCATCAATCCATCCATCCTTCATTCCATCCATCCATCCGTCCGTCATTCCATCCATCCGTCCGTCATTCCATCCATCCATCTGTCATTCCATTCATCCATCCATCTATCATTCCATCCAGCCGTCCGTCATTTCATCCATCCGTCCGTCATTCCATCCATCCGTCCGTCATTCCATCCATCCATCTGTCATTCCATTCATCCATCCATCTATCATTCCATCCATCCATCTATCATTCCATCCATCCGTCATTCCATCCATCCATCCGTCCATCATTCCATCCATCCATCCGTCATTCCATCCATCCATCCGTCATTCCAGCCATCCGTCCATCTGTCATTCCATCATTCCATCCGTCATTCCATCCATCATTCCATCAATCCATCCATCCTTCATTCCATCCATCCATCCGTCCGTCCGTCCGTCATTCCATCCATCCGTCCGTCATTCCATCCATCCAGCTATCATTCCATCCATCCATCTGTCATTCCATTCATCCATCCATCTATCATTCCATCCAGCCGTCCGTCATTTCATCCATCCGTCTATCATTCCATCCATCCGTCATTCCATCCATCCATCCGTCCATCATTCCATCCATCCATCTATCATTCCATCCATCCGTCCGTCATTCCATCCATCCATCTATCATTCCATCCATCCGTCCGTCATTCCATCCATCCATCCATCTATCATTCCATCCATCTGTCCGTCATTCCATCCATCCATTCATCTGTCATTTCATCCATCCATCCATCATTCATTCCATCCATCCGTCTATCATTCCATCATCTGTCATTCCATCCATCCATCCGTCATTCCATCCATTCATCCGTCATTCCATGCTTCCATCCGTCATTCCATCCATCATCTATCATTCCATCCGTCTGTCCGTCATTCCATCCATCCATCTATCATTCCATCCATCCATCTATCATTCCATCTATCCGTCCGTCATTCCATCCATCCATCCATCTATCATTCCATCCATCCGTCCGTCATTCCATCCATCCATCTGTCATTTCATCCATCCATCCATCAGTCATTCCATCCATCCGTCCGTCATTCCATCCATCCATCCGTCATTCCATCATTCCATCCATCCGTCATTCCATCATTCCATCCATCCATCCGTCATTCCATCCATCCATCCGTCATTCCATCCATCTATCATTCCATCCATCCATCTATCATTCCATCAATCCATCCATCCTTCATTCCATCCATCCGTCCGTCATTCCATCCATCCAGCTATCATTCCATCCATCCATCTGTCATTCCATTCATCCATCCATCTATCATTCCATCCATCCGTCATTCCATCCATCCATCCGTCCATCATTCCATCCATCCATCCGTCATTCCATCCATCCATCCGTCATTCCATCCATCCGTCCATCTGTCATTCCATCATTCCATCTGTCATTCCATCCATCATTCCATCAATCCATCCATCCTTCATTCCATCCATCCATCCGTCCGTCCGTCCGTCATTCCATCCATCCGTCCGTCATTCCATCCATCCAGCTATCATTCCATCCATCCATCTGTCATTCCATTCATCCATCCATCTATCATTCCATCCAGCCGTCCGTCATTTCATCCATCCGTCTATCATTCCATCCATCCGTCATTCCATCCATCCATCCGTCCATCATTCCATCCATCCATCCGTCATTCCATCCATCCATCCGTCATTCCATCCATCATTCCATCCATCCATCTATCATTCCATCCATCCGTCCGTCATTCCATCCATCCATCTATCATTCCATCCATCCGTCCGTCATTCCATCCATCCATCCATCTATCATTCCATCCATCTGTCCGTCATTCCATCCATCCATTCATCTGTCATTTCATCCATCCATCCATCAGTCATTCCATCCATCCGTCTATCATTCCATCATCTGTCATTCCATCCATCCATCCGTCATTCCATCCATTCATCCATCATTCCATCCATCCATCCATCATTCCATCCATCATTCCATCCATCATCTATCATTCCATCCGTCCGTCCGTCATTCCATCCATCCATCTATCATTCCATCCATCCATCTATCATTCCATCTATCCGTCCGTCATTCCATCCACCCATCCATCCATCCATCTATCATTCCATCCATCCGTCCGTCATTCCAGCCATCCGTCCGTCATTCCATCCATCCATCCATCATTCCATCATTCCATCCATCCGTCATTCCATCATTCCATCATTCCATCCATCCGTCATTCCATCATTCCATCCATCCATCCGTCATTCCATCATTCCATCCATCCGTCATTCCATCATTCCATCCATCCATCCATCCATCCATCCGTCATTCCATCCATCCATCTATCCATCATTCCATCCATCATTCCATCCATCATTCCATCCATCATTCCATCCATCATTCCATCATTCCATCATTCCATCCATCCATCCATCTATCCATCATTCCATCCATCCATCATTCCATCATTCCATCCATCCATCCATCATTCCATCATTCCATCCATCCGTCATTCCATCATTCCATCATTCCATCCATCCATCCATCATTCCATCATTCCATCCATCCGTCATTCCATCATTCCATCCATCCGTCATTCCATCATTCCATCCATCCATCCATCCATCCGTCCGTCATTCCATCCATCCGTCCGTCATTCCATCCATCCATTCGTCATTCCATCCATCCATCCGTCATTCCATCATTCCATCCGTCCGTCCGTCATTCCATCATTCCATCCGTCCGTCCGTCATTCCATCATTCCATCCATCCATCCGTCATTCCATCATTCCATCCATCCTCCCATCCGTCATTCCATCATTCCATCCGTCCGTCCGTCATTCCATCATTCCATCCATCCATCCATCCATCCATCCATCCATCATTCTATCCATCCATGGAAGGTACAACAGAGGCCGCTCGATTACACTTACTTGAATAAAACTATTTATTTCTAAGGAATAGAATAATAAACTGATCTTCTGAATGCTGCTCATGATCGATGTAAATGTTGCTTTTAAATATATGAGTGTCACATCTGGCCTCTATCAGAGCTGCTTTACAGCCGAAATGAACCGTGTGTGCATCATTGATCATTATTGTTGCGTTATAAAGCGCTACAGAAATAAAGCGGATCTATGATCAGGATGATTGTTCCTCGGCCTCTCGGGGTTACAGAAGTGTGTGTGTGTTTCGCTGGTTCTCCTGTGCGTGTCAGCAGGGGGAGATGTGTGTGTGTGTTTCGCTGGTTCTCCTGTGCGTGTCAGCAGGGGGAGATGTGTGTGTGTTTCGCTGGTTCTCCTGTGCATGTCAGCAGGGGGAGATGTGTGTGTTTCGCTGGTTCTCCTGTGCGTGTCAGCAGGGGGAGATGTGTGTGTTTCGCTGGTTCTCCTGTGCATGTCAGCAGGGGGAGATGTGTGTGTGTTTCGCTGGTTCTCCTGTGCGTGTCAGCAGGGGGAGATGTGTGTGTGTTTCGCTGGTTCTCCTGTGCATGTCAGCAGGGGGAGATGTGTGTGTGTTTCGCTGGTTCTCCTGTGCGTGTCAGCAGGGGGAGATGTGTGTGTGTTTCGCTGGTTCTCCTGTGCATGTCAGCAGGGGGAGATGTGTGTGTTTCGCTGGTTCTCCTGTGCGTGTCAGCAGGGGGAGATGTGTGTGTGTTTCGCTGGTTCTCCTGTGCGTGTCAGCAGGGGGAGATGTGTGTGTGTTTCGCTGGTTCTCCTGTGCGTGTCAGCAGGGGGAGATGTGTGTGTGTTTCGCTGGTTCTCCTGTGCGTGTCAGCAGGGGGAGATGTGTGTGTGTTTCGCTGGTTCTCCTGTGCGTGTCAGCAGGGGGAGATGTGTGTGTGTTTCGCTGGTTCTCCTGTGCGTGTCAGCAGGGGGAGATGTGTGTGTGTTTCGCTGGTTCTCCTGTGCGTGTCAGCAGGGGGAGATGTGTGTGTTTCGCTGGTTCTCCTGTGCGTGTCAGCAGGGGGAGATGTGTGTGTGTTTCGCTGGTTCTCCTGTGCATGTCAGCAGGGGGAGATGTGTGTGTTTCGCTGGTTCTCCTGTGCATGTCAGCAGTGGGAGATGTGTGTGTGTTTCGCTGGTTCTCCTGTGCATGTCAGCAGGGGGAGATGTGTGTGTTTCGCTGGTTCTCCTGTGCGTGTCAGCAGGGGGAGATGTGTGTGTGTTTCGCTGGTTCTCCTGTGCATGTCAGCAGGGGGAGATGTGTGTGTGTTTCGCTGGTTCTCCTGTGCATGTCAGCAGGGGGAGATGTTTGTGTGTTTCGCTGGTTCTCCTGTGCGTGTCAGCAGGGGGAGATGTGTGTGTGTTTCGCTGGTTCTCCTGTGCGTGTCAGCAGGGGGAGATGTGTGTGTGTTTCGCTGGTTCTCCTGTGCGTGTCAGCAGGGGGAGATGTGTGTGTGTTTCGCTGGTTCTCCTGTGCGTGTCAGCAGGGGGAGATGTGTGTGTGTTTCGCTGGTTCTCCTGTGCATGTCAGCAGGGGGAGATGTGTGTGTTTCGCTGGTTCTCCTGTGCATGTCAGCAGGGGGAGATGTGTGTGTGTTTCGCTGGTTCTCCTGTGCATGTCAGCAGGGGGAGATGTGTGTGTGTTTCGCTGGTTCTCCTGTGCATGTCAGCAGGGGGAGATGTGTGTGTGTTTCGCTGGTTCTCCTGTGCATGTCAGCAGGGGGAGATGTGTGTGTGTTTCGCTGGTTCTCCTGTGCATGTCAGCAGGGGGAGATGTGTGTGTGTTTCGCTGGTTCTCCTGTGCGTGTCAGCAGGGGGAGATGTGTGTGTTTCGCTGGTTCTCCTGTGCGTGTCAGCAGGGGGAGATGTGTGTGTGTTTCGCTGGTTCTCCTGTGCATGTCAGCAGGGGGAGATGTGTGTGTTTCGCTGGTTCTCCTGTGCGTGTCAGCAGGGGGAGATGTGTGTGTGTTTCGCTGGTTCTCCTGTGCGTGTCAGCAGGGGGAGATGTGTGTGTGTTTCGCTGGTTCTCCTGTGCATGTCAGCAGGGGGAGATGTGTGTGTTTCGCTGGTTCTCCTGTGCATGTCAGCAGGGGGAGATGTGTGTGTTTCGCTGGTTCTCCTGTGCATGTCAGCAGGGGGAGATGTGTGTGTGTTTCGCTGGTTCTCCTGTGCGTGTCAGCAGGGGGAGATGTGTGTGTGTTTCGCTGGTTCTCCTGTGCGTGTCAGCAGGGGGAGATGTGTGTGTGTTTCGCTGGTTCTCCTGTGCATGTCAGCAGGGGGAGATGTGTGTGTGTTTCGCTGGTTCTCCTGTGCATGTCAGCAGGGGGAGATGTGTGTGTGTTTCGCTGGTTCTCCTGTGCGTGTCAGCAGGGGGAGATGTGTGTGTGTTTCGCTGGTTCTCCTGTGCATGTCAGCAGGGGGAGATGTGTGTGTGTTTCGCTGGTTCTCCTGTGCATGTCAGCAGGGGGAGATGTGTGTGTGTGTTTCGCTGGTTCTCCTGTGCATGTCAGCAGGGGGAGATGTGTGTGTGTTTCGCTGGTTCTCCTGTGCATGTCAGCAGGGGGAGATGTGTGTGTGTTTCGCTGGTTCTCCTGTGCGTGTCAGCAGGGGGAGATGTGTGTGTGTTTCGCTGGTTCTCCTGTGCATGTCAGCAGGGGGAGATGTGTGTGTGTGTTTCGCTGGTTCTCCTGTGCGTGTCAGCAGGGGGAGATGTGTGTGTGTTTCGCTGGTTCTCCTGTGCATGTCAGCAGGGGGAGATGTGTGTGTGTGTTTCGCTGGTTCTCCTGTGCATGTCAGCAGGGGGAGATGTGTGTGTGTGTTTCGCTGGTTCTCCTGTGCATGTCAGCAGGGGGAGATGTGTGTGTGTTTCGCTGGTTCTCCTGTGCATGTCAGCAGGGGTAGATGTGTGTGTGTTTCGCTGGTTCTCCTGTGCATGTCAGCAGGGGGAGATGTGTGTGTGTTTCGCTGGTTCTCCTGTGCATGTCAGCAGGGGGAGATGTGTGTGTGTTTCGCTGGTTCTCCTGTGCATGTCAGCAGGGGGAGATGTGTGTGTGTGTTTCGCAGGTTCTCCTGTGCG
>CM042243.1:2183381-2185881 GCA_023566225.1 Romanogobio albipinnatus | reverse complement strand
GAGGCAGATCTCCATCAGATGAAGAGCACAGAGAGAGACACTGAGACAGATCTCCATCAGATGAAGAGCACAGAGAGAGACACTGAGGCAGATCTCCATCAGATGAAGAGCACAGAGAGAGACACTGAGGCAGATCTCCATCAGATGAAGAGCACAGAGAGAGACACTGAGACAGATCTCCATCAGATGAAGAGCACAGAGAGACACTGAGGCAGATCTCCATCAGATGAAGAGCACAGAGAGACACTGAGACAGATCTCCATCAGATGAAGAGCACAGAGAGAGACACTGAGACAGATCTCCATCAGATGAAGAGAGAGAGACACTGAGGCAGATCTCCATCAGATGAAGAGAGAGAGACACTGAGGCAGATCTCCATCAGATGAAGAGCACAGAGAGAGACACTGAGGCAGATCTCCATCAGATGAAGAGCACAGAGAGAGACACTGAGGCAGATCTCCATCAGATGAAGAGCACAGAGAGAGACACTGAGGCAGATCTCCATCAGATGAAGAGCACAGAGAGAGACACTGAGACAGATCTCCATCAGATGAAGAGCACAGGCGAGAGACACTGAGACAGATCTCCATCAGATGAAGAGCAGAGAGAGAGACACTGAGACAGATCTCCATCAGATGAAGAGCACAGAGAGAGACACTGAGGCAGATCTCCATCAGATGAAGAGCACAGAGAGAGACACTGAGACAGATCTCCGTCAGATGAAGAGCACAGAGAGAGACACTGAGACAGATCTCCGATCAGATGAAGAGCACAGAGAGAGACACTGAGACAGATCTCCATCAGATGAAGAGCACAGAGAGAGACACTGAGGCAGATCTCCATCAGATGAAGAGCACAGAGAGAGACACTGAGACAGATCTCCATCAGATGAAGAGCACAGAGAGAGACACTGAGGCAGATCTCCATCAGATGAAGAGCACAGAGAGACACTGAGGCAGATCTCCATCAGATGAAGAGCACAGAGAGACACTGAGACAGATCTCCATCAGATGAAGAGCACAGAGAGAGACACTGAGACAGATCTCCATCAGATGAAGAGCACAGAGAGACACTGAGGCAGATCTCCATCAGATGAAGAGCACAGAGAGACACTGAGACAGATCTCCATCAGATGAAGAGCACAGAGAGAGACACTGAGGCAGATCTCCATCAGATGAAGAGCACAGAGAGAGACACTGAGGCAGATCTCCATCAGATGAAGAGCACAGAGAGACACTGAGGCAGATCTCCATCAGATGAAGAGCACAGAGAGAGACACTGAGGCAGATCTCCATCAGATGAAGAGCACAGAGAGAGACACTGAGGCAGATCTCCATCAGATGAAGAGCACAGAGAGACACTGAGACAGATCTCCATCAGATGAAGAGCACAGAGAGAGACACTGAGGCAGATCTCCATCAGATGAAGAGCACAGAGAGAGACACTGAGACAGATCTCCATCAGATGAAGAGCACAGAGAGAGACACTGAGGCAGATCTCCATCAGATGAAGAGCACAGAGAGAGACACTGAGGCAGATCTCCATCAGATGAAGAGCACAGAGAGAGACACTGAGGACAGATCTCCATCAGATGAAGAGCACAGAGAGAGACACTGAGACAGATCTCCATCAGATGAAGAGCACAGAGAGAGACACTGAGGCAGATCTCCATCAGATGAAGAGCACAGAGAGAGACACTGAGGCAGATCTCCATCAGATGAAGAGCACAGAGAGAGACACTGAGGCAGATCTCCATCAGATGAAGAGCACAGAGAGAGACACTGAGGCAGATCTCCATCAGATGAAGAGCACAGAGAGAGACACTGAGGCAGATCTCCATCAGATGAAGAGCACAGAGAGAGACACTGAGGCAGATCTCCATCAGATGAAGAGCACAGAGAGAGACACTGAGACAGATCTCCATCAGATGAAGAGCACAGAGAGAGACACTGAGGCAGATCTCCATCAGATGAAGAGCACAGAGAGAGACACTGAGGCAGATCTCCATCAGATGAAGAGCACAGAGAGACACTGAGGACAGATCTCCATCAGATGAAGAGCACAGAGAGAGACACTGAGACAGATCTCCATCAGATGAAGAGCACAGAGAGAGACACTGAGGCAGATCTCCATCAGATGAAGAGCACAGAGAGAGACACTGAGACAGATCTCCATCAGATGAAGAGCACAGAGAGAGACACTGAGGCAGATCTCCATCAGATGAAGAGCACAGAGAGAGACACTGAGGCAGATCTCCATCAGATGAAGAGCACAGAGAGAGACACTGAGACAGATCTCCATCAGATGAAGAGCACAGAGAGACACTGAGACAGATCTCCATCAGATGAAGAGCACAGAGAGACACTGAGACAGATCTCCATCAGATGAAGAGCACAGAGAGAGACACTGAGGCAGATCTCCATCAGATGAAGAGCACAGAGAGAGACACTGAGACAGATCTCCATCAGATGAAGAGCACAGAGAGACACTGAGGCAGATC
>CM042243.1:2166068-2183181 GCA_023566225.1 Romanogobio albipinnatus | reverse complement strand
CTCCATCAGATGAAGAGCACAGAGAGAGACACTGAGACAGATCTCCATCAGATGAAGAGCACAGAGAGAGACACTGAGGCAGATCTCCATCAGATGAAGAGCACAGAGAGACACTGAGACAGATCTCCATCAGATGAAGAGCACAGAGAGACACTGAGGCAGATCTCCATCAGATGAAGAGCACAGAGAGAGACACTGAGGCAGATCTCCATCAGATGAAGAGCACAGAGAGAGACACTGAGGCAGATCTCCATCAGATGAAGAGCACAGAGAGAGACACTGAGGCAGATCTCCATCAGATGAAGAGCACAGAGAGAGACACTGAGGCAGATCTCCATCAGATGAAGAGCACAGAGAGAGACACTGAGGCAGATCTCCATCAGATGAAGAGCACAGAGAGAGACACTGAGGCAGATCTCCATCAGATGAAGAGCACAGAGAGACACACCTGAGCAGATCTCCATCAGATGAAGAGCACAGAGAGACACTGAGGCAGATCTCCATCAGATGAAGAGCACAGAGAGAGACACTGAGGCAGATCTCCATCAGATGAAGAGCACAGAGAGAGACACTGAGGCAGATCTCCATCAGATGAAGAGCACAGAGAGAGACACTGAGACAGATCTCCATCAGATGAAGAGCACAGAGAGAGACACTGAGGCAGATCTCCATCAGATGAAGAGCACAGAGAGACACTGAGGACAGATCTCCATCAGATGAAGAGCACAGAGAGACACTGAGGCAGATCTCCATCAGATGAAGAGCACAGAGAGAGACACTGAGACAGATCTCCATCAGATGAAGAGCACAGAGAGAGACACTGAGACAGATCTCCATCAGATGAAGAGCACAGAGAGAGACACTGAGACAGATCTCCATCAGATGAAGAGCACAGAGAGAGACACTGAGACAGATCTCCATCAGATGAAGAGCACAGAGAGACACTGAGGCAGATCTCCATCAGATGAAGAGCACAGAGAGAGACACTGAGACAGATCTCCATCAGATGAAGAGCACAGAGAGAGACACTGAGGCAGATCTCCATCAGATGAAGAGCACAGAGAGAGACACTGAGACAGATCTCCATCAGATGAAGAGCACAGAGAGAGACACTGAGGCAGATCTCCATCAGATGAAGAGCACAGAGAGAGACACTGAGACAGATCTCCATCAGATGAAGAGCACAGAGAGAGACACTGAGGCAGATCTCCATCAGATGAAGAGCACAGAGAGAGACACTGAGGCAGATCTCCATCAGATGAAGAGCACAGAGAGAGACACTGAGACAGATCTCCATCAGATGAAGAGCACAGAGAGAGACACTGAGGCAGATCTCCATCAGATGAAGAGCACAGAGAGAGACACTGAGACAGATCTCCATCAGATGAAGAGCACAGAGAGACACTGAGGCAGATCTCCATCAGATGAAGAGCACAGAGAGAGACACTGAGGCAGATCTCCATCAGATGAAGAGCACAGAGAGAGACACTGAGACAGATCTCCATCAGATGAAGAGCACAGAGAGAGACACTGAGGCAGATCTCCATCAGATGAAGAGCACAGAGAGAGACACTGAGACAGATCTCCATCAGATGAAGAGCACAGAGAGAGACACTGAGGCAGATCTCCATCAGATGAAGAGCACAGAGAGAGACACTGAGGACAGATCTCCATCAGATGAAGAGCACAGAGAGAGACACTGAGACAGATCTCCATCAGATGAAGAGCACAGAGAGAGACACTGAGGCAGATCTCCATCAGATGAAGAGCACAGAGAGAGACACTGAGACAGATCTCCATCAGATGAAGAGCACAGAGAGAGACACTGAGGCAGATCTCCATCAGATGAAGAGCACAGAGAGAGACACTGAGGCAGATCTCCATCAGATGAAGAGCACAGAGAGAGACACTGAGGCAGATCTCCATCAGATGAAGAGCACAGAGAGAGACACTGAGACAGATCTCCATCAGATGAAGAGCACAGAGAGAGACACTGAGACAGATCTCCATCAGATGAAGAGCACAGAGAGAGACACTGAGGCAGATCTCCATCAGATGAAGAGCACAGAGAGAGACACTGAGACAGATCTCCATCAGATGAAGAGCACAGAGAGACACTGAGGCAGATCTCCATCAGATGAAGAGCACAGAGAGAGACACTGAGACAGATCTCCATCAGATGAAGAGCACAGAGAGACACTGAGACAGATCTCCATCAGATGAAGAGCACAGAGAGAGACACTGAGACAGATCTCCATCAGATGAAGAGCACAGAGAGAGACACTGAGACAGATCTCCATCAGATGAAGAGCACAGAGAGACACTGAGGCAGATCTCCATCAGATGAAGAGCACAGAGAGAGACACTGAGACAGATCTCCATCAGATGAAGAGCACAGAGAGACACTGAGGCAGATCTCCATCAGATGAAGAGCACAGAGAGAGACACTGAGACAGATCTCCATCAGATGAAGAGCACAGAGAGACACTGAGGCAGATCTCCATCAGATGAAGAGCACAGAGAGAGACACTGAGACAGATCTCCATCAGATGAAGAGCACAGAGAGACACTGAGACAGATCTCCATCAGATGAAGAGCACAGAGAGAGACACTGAGGCAGATCTCCATCAGATGAAGAGCACAGAGAGAGACACTGAGACAGATCTCCATCAGATGAAGAGCACAGAGAGAGACACTGAGGCAGATCTCCATCAGATGAAGAGCACAGAGAGAGACACTGAGACAGATCTCCATCAGATGAAGAGCACAGAGAGACACTGAGGCAGATCTCCATCAGATGAAGAGCACAGAGAGAGACACTGAGACAGATCTCCATCAGATGAAGAGCACAGAGAGACACTGAGGCAGATCTCCATCAGATGAAGAGCACAGAGAGAGACACTGAGACAGATCTCCATCAGATGAAGAGCACAGAGAGAGACACTGAGACAGATCTCCATCAGATGAAGAGCACAGAGAGAGACACTGAGGCAGATCTCCATCAGATGAAGAGCACAGAGAGAGACACTGAGACAGATCTCCATCAGATGAAGAGCACAGAGAGACACTGAGGCAGATCTCCATCAGATGAAGAGCACAGAGAGACACTGAGACAGATCTCCATCAGATGAAGAGCACAGAGAGACACTGAGACAGATCTCCATCAGATGAAGAGCACAGAGAGACACTGAGGCAGATCTCCATCAGATGAAGAGCACAGAGAGAGACACTGAGACAGATCTCCATCAGATGAAGAGCACAGAGAGAGACACTGAGACAGATCTCCATCAGATGAAGAGCACAGAGAGACACTGAGACAGATCTCCATCAGATGAAGAGCACAGAGAGAGACACTGAGACAGATCTCCATCAGATGAAGAGCACAGAGAGAGACACTGAGACAGATCTCCATCAGATGAAGAGCACAGAGAGAGACACTGAGACAGATCTCCATCAGATGAAGAGCACAGAGAGAGACACTGAGACAGATCTCCATCAGATGAAGAGCACAGAGAGAGACACTGAGACAGATCTCCATCAGATGAAGAGCACAGAGAGAGACACTGAGACAGATCTCCATCAGATGAAGAGCACAGAGAGAGACACTGAGACAGATCTCCATCAGATGAAGAGCACAGAGAGAGACACTGAGGCAGATCTCCATCAGATGAAGAGCACAGAGAGAGACACTGAGACAGATCTCCATCAGATGAAGAGCACAGAGAGAGACACTGAGACAGATCTCCATCAGATGAAGAGCACAGAGAGAGACACTGAGGCAGATCACCATCAGATGAAGAGCACAGAGAGAGACACTGAGGCAGATCTCCATCAGATGAAGAGCACAGAGAGAGACACTGAGACAGATCTCCATCAGATGAAGAGCACAGAGAGAGACACTGAGGCAGATCTCCATCAGATGAAGAGCACAGAGAGAGACACTGAGACAGATCTCCATCAGATGAAGAGCACAGAGAGAGACACTGAGACAGATCTCCATCAGATGAAGAGCACAGAGAGAGACACTGAGGCAGATCACCATCAGATGAAGAGCACAGAGAGAGACACTGAGGCAGATCTCCATCAGATGAAGAGCACAGAGAGAGACACTGAGACAGATCTCCATCAGATGAAGAGCACAGAGAGAGACACTGAGGCAGATCACCATCAGATGAAGAGCACAGAGAGAGACACTGAGGCAGATCACCATCAGATGAAGAGCACAGAGAGAGACACTGATGCAGATCTCCATCAGATGAAGAGCACAGAGAGACACTGAGGCAGATCTCCATCAGATGAAGAGCACAGAGAGAGACACTGAGACAGATCTCCATCAGATGAAGAGCACAGAGAGAGACACTGAGGCAGATCTCCATCAGATGAAGAGCACAGAGAGACACTGAGACAGATCTCCATCAGATGAAGAGCACAGAGAGAGACACTGAGACAGATCTCCATCAGATGAAGAGCACAGAGAGAGACACTGAGGCAGATCTCCATCAGATGAAGAGCACAGAGAGAGACACTGAGGCAGATCTCCATCAGATGAAGAGCACAGAGAGAGACACTGAGGCAGATCTCCATCAGATGAAGAGCACAGAGAGAGACACTGAGGCAGATCTCCATCAGATGAAGAGCACAGAGAGAGACACTGAGGCAGATCTCCATCAGATGAAGTGCACAGAGAGAGACACTGAGACAGATCTCCATCAGATGAAGAGCACAGAGAGAGACACTGAGACAGATCTCCATCAGATGAAGAGCACAGAGAGAGACACTGAGACAGATCTCCATCAGATGAAGAGCACAGAGAGAGACACTGAGGCAGATCTCCATCAGATGAAGAGCACAGAGAGAGACACTGAGACAGATCTCCATCAGATGAAGAGCACAGAGAGAGAGACACTGAGACAGATCTCCATCAGATGAAGAGCACAGAGAGAGACACTGAGACAGATCTCCATCAGATGAAGAGCAGAGAGAGACACTGAGACAGATCTCCATCAGATGAAGAGCACAGAGAGACACTGAGACAGATCTTCATCAGATGAAGAGCACAGAGAGAGACACTGAGACAGATCTCCATCAGATGAAGAGTACAGAGAGAGACACTGAGGCAGATCTCCATCAGATGAAGAGCACAGAGAGAGACACTGAGACAGATCTCCATCAGATGAAGAGCACAGAGAGAGAGACACTGAGACAGATCTCCATCAGATGAAGAGCACAGAGAGAGACACTGAGACAGATCTCCATCAGATGAAGAGCACAGAGAGAGACACTGAGGCAGATCTCCATCAGATGAAGAGCACAGAGAGAGACACTGAGACAGATCTCCATCAGATGAAGAGCACAGAGAGAGACACTGAGGCAGATCTCCATCAGATGAAGAGCACAGAGAGAGACACTGAGACAGATCTCCATCAGATGAAGAGCACAGAGAGACACTGAGGCAGATCTCCATCAGATGAAGAGCACAGAGAGACACTGAGGCAGATCTCCATCAGATGAAGAGCACAGAGAGAGACACTGAGACAGATCTCCATCAGATGAAGAGCACAGAGAGAGACACTGAGGCAGATCTCCATCAGATGAAGAGCACAGAGAGAGACACTGAGGCAGATCTCCATCAGATGAAGAGCACAGAGAGACACTGAGACAGATCTCCATCAGATGAAGAGCACAGAGAGACACTGAGACAGATCTCCATCAGATGAAGAGCACAGAGAGACACTGAGACAGATCTCCATCAGATGAAGAGCACAGAGAGAGACACTGAGGCAGATCTCCATCAGATGAAGAGCACAGAGAGACACTGAGACAGATCTCCATCAGATGAAGAGCACAGAGAGAGACACTGAGGCAGATCTCCATCAGATGAAGAGCACAGAGAGAGACACTGAGACAGATCTCCATCAGATGAAGAGCACAGAGAGACACTGAGACAGATCTCCATCAGATGAAGAGCACAGAGAGAGACACTGAGGCAGATCTCCATCAGATGAAGAGCACAGAGAGAGACACTGAGACAGATCTCCATCAGATGAAGAGTACAGAGAGAGACACTGAGACAGATCTCCATCAGATGAAGAGCACAGAGAGAGACACTGAGACAGATCTCCATCAGATGAAGAGCACAGAGAGAGACACTGAGGCAGATCTCCATCAGATGAAGAGCACAGAGAGACACTGAGACAGATCTCCATCAGATGAAGAGCACAGAGAGAGACACTGAGGCAGATCTCCATCAGATGAAGAGCACAGAGAGACACTGAGACAGATCTCCATCAGATGAAGAGCACAGAGAGAGACACTGAGGCAGATCTCCATCAGATGAAGAGCACAGAGAGACACTGAGACAGATCTCCATCAGATGAAGAGCACAGAGAGAGACACTGAGGCAGATCTCCATCAGATGAAGAGCACAGAGAGAGACACTGAGACAGATCTCCATCAGATGAAGAGCACAGAGAGAGACACTGAGGCAGATCTCCATCAGATGAAGAGCACAGAGAGACACTGAGACAGATCTCCATCAGATGAAGAGCACAGAGAGAGACACTGAGACAGATCTCCATCAGATGAAGAGCACAGAGAGAGACACTGAGGCAGATCTCCATCAGATGAAGAGCACAGAGAGAGACACTGAGGCAGATCTCCATCAGATGAAGAGCACAGAGAGAGACACTGAGGCAGATCTCCATCAGATGAAGAGCACAGAGAGAGACACTGAGGCAGATCTCCATCAGATGAAGAGCACAGAGAGAGACACTGAGGCAGATCTCCATCAGATGAAGAGCACAGAGAGAGACACTGAGGCAGATCTCCATCAGATGAAGAGCACAGAGAGAGACACTGAGGCAGATCTCCATCAGATGAAGAGCACAGAGAGAGACACTGAGACAGATCTCCATCAGATGAAGAGCACAGAGAGAGACACTGAGGCAGATCTCCATCAGATGAAGAGCACAGAGAGAGACACTGAGGCAGATCTCCATCAGATGAAGTGCACAGAGAGAGACACTGAGACAGATCTCCATCAGATGAAGAGCACAGAGAGAGACACTGAGACAGATCTCCATCAGATGAAGAGCACAGAGAGAGACACTGAGACAGATCTCCATCAGATGAAGAGCACAGAGAGAGACACTGAGGCAGATCTCCATCAGATGAAGAGCACAGAGAGACACTGAGACAGATCTCCATCAGATGAAGAGCACAGAGAGAGACACTGAGACAGATCTCCATCAGATGAAGAGCACAGAGAGAGACACTGAGGCAGATCTCCATCAGATGAAGAGCACAGAGAGAGACACTGAGGCAGATCTCCATCAGATGAAGAGCACAGAGAGAGACACTGAGGCAGATCTCCATCAGATGAAGAGCACAGAGAGAGACACTGAGGCAGATCTCCATCAGATGAAGAGCACAGAGAGAGACACTGAGGCAGATCTCCATCAGATGAAGAGCACAGAGAGACACTGAGGCAGATCTCCATCAGATGAAGAGCACAGAGAGAGACACTGAGGCAGATCTCCATCAGATGAAGAGCACAGAGAGAGACACTGAGGCAGATCTCCATCAGATGAAGAGCACAGAGAGAGACACTGAGGCAGATCTCCATCAGATGAAGAGCACAGAGAGAGACACTGAGACAGATCTCCATCAGATGAAGAGCACAGAGAGAGACACTGAGGCAGATCTCCATCAGATGAAGAGCACAGAGAGACACTGAGGCAGATCTCCATCAGATGAAGAGCACAGAGAGAGACACTGAGGCAGATCTCCATCAGATGAAGAGCACAGAGAGAGACACTGAGGCAGATCTCCATCAGAGAGAGTTGTCATGGCGACGTTCTGAACAGACGCACTAGTTATGAGCTCCTGTTAATTTACAAAAAGTACTGCTTTTTAATTGAGGTAAAAACTTAAAAACCTGTGTTTAATCAGTGTTTAACACTTAAAGAAGCATATAACTACAGAAACGACGTGAAAAAACGCGGAAAAACTTCAGTCGCTTCATTGAAAGAGCCGCAACTGCGAGTTACAGAGTATCAGCAGCGGCCGGAGAGAGAGAGAGAGAGAGAGCGCCGCAGACACACAGCTGACCGCGATCACCAGCGCGATTACAAGAACCAGAGAGAAACACATCAGAGAGAAAATACATTCAAAAGAAGATCATCACAGGATTACCCTCTACAGAAAGTGGATATTCATAATGAAAAGGATAACATCAAGCAATAAACAACATAACTATGAAGAAAACTTAGACGAAAAAGAGAGGTAAAGACATTTTGAACAAACAGTGCCATTTCATATCTCTCTGAGTTTTATGCTCAACGTTAGAAGAACAGCACCACATTGGACAGAACTGAAAACTTGAACTTTAAAGATTTATTTATTTATTTATTTTTTCTCCCCTCACAATATAAAAGTCCTATTTTTTGCCTGCATTTTTGAAAAAATTGGCAGTTATTTCAGTTGATTGTTGACATTCTAAATGGACTATGGCCAGTGCATCATCATCATCATCCTGGCCCCGCCCCCAGAAGAGCTCTGAACACTCCAGCCACAGCGCCAGGCCTAAACAACCCACATATGTGGAGGCCATCCCATTACACTATCCTAAAGATGTCACAAATGAATCAGCACGGAAAGTCTACAAAAACAAAAGACTGACAGACAACCCAGAAACACTTTTTGCAGACCTACATAAAGATGGCAGCATAAGTAACCTAATATTCTATACCAACAAGCCCTTTGCATGGCATAAGGCCATCATTGCACACTACCCCTCTGCTGAAAGAAAAGGCATCTGCGGGGGGTTCCAGCTAAAAATAAGAAACGAAGATGACATAACCACCACCAACGTAAATATCTACAAAACAACGGGTATAGTAGTGGTAAAAAGCATAAATGGGCTATTTGAACAAGACTTCCTCTGCATCAAAGACAGAGCACAGAAAGAGACCACTACCAGCGACCAACCAATCCCTCCTGAGGAGTCCGTCTCCCACACCAGCACAGAACAGACCGGAGAACCCCATCCACACTGCTATTGCACTGACATGAGGGAGAGATTCACAGAGCTAGAGGGAGAAATGGTCCAGCTCAAGGAGATGATCTTCTCCCTGCAAACAGTTCAGACAACAGAGCAGACCAGCAACAGCCCCACAGCCCCGCACAGAGAAAGGGACAGCCTCAGGAGAGAGCTGAAGGAGCTCCGGCAGGAGAGAGAGGGCTTCAGGGCTCAGCTGGAGACACTAGAAACACAGCTATTACAACAGACTGAGTTACACAAGGCACAACTAATGGCAATGAGGGAAGAAATAAGTGAACTGAGGCAGAACAGAGGAGCACAGCACAGCACAGAGGAACCGGTGGAGCAGGACGCATCTGATCAACCTGATCACAGCTCTCAAACAACAGAGATTCAGCACAGTCAGAGTCCTCCTCTCCCATCTTCCCTCACCCCACAACCAGCCTCACACTCAGACAACCCCTCCACACCAACAGAAGGAACACTACGACCGGAAGTCGCTCTTTTAATTGATTCAAACGGGAAATTTATTGATGAAAAGAAGCTTTTTCCTAAACACAGAGTGGCCAAACTCTGGTGTCCGAACACTCAGAGCGCACTCAAATGGCTGAGTGTTGACAAACTGGGATCCCCAAGCCATGTCATAATCCACACCGGCACAAATGATCTGAGAGCCCAACAGGAGAGGGTTGCTACATCACTACAAACAGTGATTGAAAAGGCCTCAATCACCTTCCCAAGAGCTAAAATTATCATCTCCACACTGCTGCCCCGAAAAGACTTCCACCCTGACACTATCCAGCGGGTGAATGCCCACCTCTCCCGCACCTGTGCACTGAAACCCAATGTGCACCTGGCACACCACCCTACCCTGGACCCCACATGCCTCTACGACCATGTCCATCTGTACAAGACAGCTGTTCCTGTCTTCGCCAGGACCCTAAAAGATGTGGCCCTGAGTCGGAACCACAACAGAGTCCAACAACCTTCACCCAGACCTGTAAGAAAGCCCAATATACCCCCAGAGAGAACATCCAGAAGACAACAGCACTTACACATGCTGAGACCATCTCAGCCAGCACCTGAGCATCTCCTCCCAGCCTTCACACCCTCATATCCAGCACATCAAGCCAGGCCAAAGCCCCTCCTGCCGACCCCCTGCCCTCCTCATACCCCGCAGGCCCCGGGCAGACACAGCTACGCTCAGATAGTGAGCAGAACATCCACAACAGCACCAGGGCAAGCCACAACAACAGAGCTAAGAGACATCCGCCAGATGCTCAACCTCATCTGCTCACACCTGCTGTCATAGGTCAAAACTTATCACAAACACTAAGACCCCATGGACAACAACGCATTTATCATAGCATGTTGGAACATTCAAGGCCTGAGATCATCTACCTTTGGCCTCAAGAGCAGAAACCCAGATTTCAACTCAGAAATCAAAAATTCAGACATCATCATCCTGCAGGAGACATGGAGCAGAGGAGATGGACCCACCGGCTGCCCCAAAGGCTACAGAGAACTCATCATCCCATCCATTAAACTGCCTGGAGTGACACAAGGAAGAGACTCAGGTGGCATGCTTATTTGGTACAGATCAAATCTTGCCCATGCCATCAAAGTAGCTAAAACAGGACAATTCTACACCTGGTTAGAAATTAATAAGACAGTCACCGCAACAGAGAAAAACATCTTTCTGTGTGCCACTTATATCCCTCCAGCAGAGTCTCCCTATTTTAATGAAAACAGTTTCTCCATTCTTGAAGAAGACATTAATTACTTCCAGTCACAGGGAAGCGTGCTGCTCTGTGGAGACCTGAACGCCAGAACAGGTGAAGAACTGGACACACTCAACTCTCAGGGGGACAAACACCTGCCTGGAGGAGACGTCCTCCACACACCTATACACACACAGAGACACAATTATGACAAAACAACAAACAAAAGCGGAACACATCTTCTTCATCTGTGTCGCACACTAGGTCTGTTCCTAGTCAACGGCAGGCTTCGAGGAGACTCCTACGGTAGATACACCTACAGCTCATCTCTCGGTAGCAGTACAGTCGACTATTTCCTGACAGACCTTAACCCAAACTCCCTCAGGGCATTCACAGTCAGCCCACTAAGCCCACTATCAGACCACAGTAAAATAACCCTCTACTTAAACAGAGCAATGCCCAACCAAGAAGCATCTAAACAAACCCAGCTCCACTCATTTAGAAACACGTATAGATGGAAACAAAACAGTAAAGATACATATCTAAGTACAATTAGTCAACCGAAAGTTCAAGTCCTATTAGATCAATTCCTCGCCACTCCTTTCCCACACAATAGTGAAGGTACAAACCTAGCAGTAGACAAGCTGAACAGAATATTTGAGGTATCAGCAACATTATCCAACTTAAAACCCACCAGAAGAAAACCAAAAAGACCACATGCCACTGAGAAATGGTTTGACAATGACTGTAAAAAACTTAGGAAAGAATTAAGGATCCTATCCAATCAGAAACACAGAGATGCTGACAATGAGAACATCCGTTACCGCTATCACGAAAAACTTAAACAATATAGAAATACTTTAAGAAAGAAAAAAGAACAAAACACAAAAATTCAACTCAGGGAAATTGAAGAATCCTTAGAATCCAACCACTTCTGGAAACATTGGAACACACTAAACAAATCTCCCCACCAAGAACTAGCCATTCAGAATGGAGATGTCTGGATAAACCACTTCTCCAACCTTTTTAGTAATATCAACAAAAATCAGGAACAAAATGCCCTGTATGACAAACTAAAGGTTTTAGAATCAACCATCAAAGACTACCAGAACCCATTAGACTCTCCAATAACACTAGCCGAACTACTAGACAAAATACAAACCCTCAAATCACAAAAAGCCTGTGGTGTTGATGGCATCCTAAATGAAATGATTAAACACACAGACCACAAATTCAAATTAGCCATTCTCAAGCTCTTCAACATCATCCTGAGTTTAGGTATATTCCCCAACATTTGGAACAAAGGTCTTATTACACCAATCCATAAAAACGGAGACAGATTTGACCCTAGTAACTACCGTGGTATATGTGTAAACAGCAACCTAGGCAAACTCTTCTGCAACATCCTAAACGGCAGACTAGCCCATTTTCTCAGAGACAGAAATGTTCTGAGCAAATGTCAAATTGGCTTCCAACCAAAATATCGCACATCAGACCATATATACACTCTCCATACCTTAATCGACAAGCAAATCAACCAAAACAAAAGTAAAATTTTCTCATGTTTTGTTGACTTCAACAAAGCTTTTGACTCCATTTGGCACGAAGGCCTTTTTCTTCAATTGATCCAGTGTGGCATCGGAGGAAAAACATATGACATCATCAAATCAATGTACACCAACAACAAATTTGCAGTTAAAATTGATAACAAGCACACAGAATTCCTCCCTCAGAGTCGTGGAGTGAGACAGGGCTGCAGTTTAAGTCCCGCGCTGTTCAATATCTACATAAATGAGCTAGCGCGGGCCCTGGATCAGTCTGCGGCCCCTGGCCTTACTCTACTGGACACTGAGGTCAAATGCCTTCTGTTTGCTGATGATCTGGTGCTGCTGTCTCCCACTAAAGAGGGCCTGCAGCAGCATCTAGACCTCCTAAACAACTTTTGTCAGTCATGGGCTCTGTCAGTTAACCCCAAAAAGACTAAAATAATGATTTTCCAAAAAAGACCCAGATGCCAAGACCAACATCATAGTTTTAAATTAGGCCACATGCCCCTCGAACACACGCAGGATTACACTTACCTTGGCATAAATATTAGCAACACAGGAAATTTAAAAAAAGCTGTTAACAACTTGAGAGAAAAGGCACGGAGAGCTTTTTATGCAATTAAGAGAAATATACAAATTGACATCCCAATCAGAATCTGGCTAAAAATAATGAAAACCGTAATAGAGCCCATCGCGCTGTACGGGAGTGAAGTCTGGGGTCCACTCACAGACCAAGAGTTCTCCACATGGGACAAACACCCAATAGAGACTCTGCAGACCGAGCTGTGCAAAATCTTGCTGCGAGTTCAGCGCAAAACCCCAAATAATGCCTGTAGAGCAGAATTAGGACTATACCCCCTTGTGATAACCATTCAAAAAAGAGCCATTAAATTCCATGCCCACTTAAAAAATAGCGATGAACAGACCCTCCATCACAAAGCCCTGACCTACCAAGAGTTGAAGCCAGAGAACAACGCCCTCGGCCGATTGGTCTCAGAGCTGACGTCACAAACTGACAATAAAAACACAGCCAGACCAAACCAAATAATTCAAACACAAAAAGAAAAATACCTCAAACATTGGACAGACGCAACAGACAAACAGAGTAAACTGGAATGCTATTTGGCCCTAAACAGAAAATATGAATTGGCAGGATACCTGAGTAAAGTGAGCGACCCTAAACTGAGGAAAGTCCTGAGCATGTACAGACTCAGTGAACACAGTCTGAGCATAGAGACAGGCAGACACAGACAGACCTGGCTGCCCAAGAGGAGCGACTGTGTCCTCACTGCACAGAGAGGCACCTGGAAACAGAGCTACACTTCTTGACATTCTGCCCCAATTATAAAATCATTAGAGACACTTTCTATCCCCTTTTCACAACCCACCAGAAAGACTTCCTTCAAAAATCAAATATGGACAAACTCCCACTCCTGCTAGGAGAAAGCCCAGCGAACGCACACCTGGCTGCCCGGTACGTGATGTCCTGCCACGACAAAAGAGCCTCCAGCAGCAGGACAGAGATACAGACTGTGGAAATATTAGAAGATTAGACTTTTTTATTTCATTTCTATTTTATTTATTTATTTATTTTTATCGTATAGTGTTATGAATGCTTTGGCAATGTAAAGATTTCTTTCACCATGCCAATAAAGCTATTTGAATCTTGAATCTTGAATCTTGAATCTTGAAGAACACAGAGAGAGACACTGAGGCAGATCTCCATCAGATGAAGAGCACAGAGAGAGACACTGAGACAGATCTCCATCAGATGAAGAGCACAGAGAGAGACACTGAGACAGATCTCCATCAGATGAAGAGCACAGAGAGAGACACTGAGACAGATCTCCATCAGATGAAGAGCACAGAGAGAGACACTGAGACAGATCTCCATCAGATGAAGAGCACAGAGAGACACTGAGGCAGATCTCCATCAGATGAAGAGCACAGAGAGAGACACTGAGGCAGATCTCCATCAGATGAAGAGCACAGAGAGAGACACTGAGGCAGATCTCCATCAGATGAAGAGCACAGAGAGAGACACTGAGGCAGATCTCCATCAGATGAAGAGCACAGAGAGAGACACTGAGGCAGATCTCCATCAGATGAAGAGCACAGAGAGACACTGAGGCAGATCTCCATCAGATGAAGAGCACAGAGAGACACTGAGACAGATCTCCATCAGATGAAGAGCACAGAGAGAGACACTGAGGCAGATCTCCATCAGATGAAGAGCACAGAGAGAGACACTGAGACAGATCTCCATCAGATGAAGAGCACACAGAGAGACACTGAGGCAGATCTCCATCAGATGAAGAGCACAGAGAGACACTGAGGCAGATCTCCATCAGATGAAGAGCACACAGAGAGAGACACTGAGGCAGATCTCCATCAGATGAAGAGCACAGAGAGACACTGAGGCAGATCTCCATCAGATGAAGAGCACAGAGAGAGACACTGAGGCAGATCTCCATCAGATGAAGAGCACACAGAGAGACACTGAGGCAGATCTCCATCAGATGAAGAGCACAGAGAGACACTGAGGCAGATCTCCATCAGATGAAGAGCACAGAGAGAGACACTGAGGCAGATCTCCATCAGATGAAGAGCACAGAGAGAGACACTGAGACAGATCTCCATCAGATGAAGAGCACAGAGAGACACTGAGGCAGATCTCCATCAGATGAAGAGCACAGAGAGACACTGAGGCAGATCTCCATCAGATGAAGAGCACAGAGAGAGACACTGAGACAGATCTCCATCAGATGAAGAGCACAGAGAGACACTGAGACAGATCTCCATCAGATGAAGAGCACAGAGAGAGACACTGAGGCAGATCTCCATCAGATGAAGAGCACAGAGAGACACTGAGACAGATCTCCATCAGATGAAGAGCACAGAGAGAGACACTGAGGCAGATCTCCATCAGATGAAGAGCACAGAGAGAGACACTGAGGCAGATCTCCATCAGATGAAGAGCACAGAGAGACACTGAGACAGATCTCCATCAGATGAAGAGCACAGAGAGACACTGAGGCAGATCTCCATCAGATGAAGAGCACAGAGAGAGACACTGAGACAGATCTCCATCAGATGAAGAGCACAGAGAGAGACACTGAGGCAGATCTCCATCAGATGAAGAGCACAGAGAGACACTGAGACAGATCTCCATCAGATGAAGAGCACAGAGAGACACTGAGGCAGATCTCCATCAGATGAAGAGCACAGAGAGAGACACTGAGACAGATCTCCATCAGATGAAGAGCACAGAGAGACACTGAGGCAGATCTCCATCAGATGAAGAGCACAGAGAGAGACACTGAGACAGATCTCCATCAGATGAAGAGCACAGAGAGAGACTGAGACAGATCTCCATCAGATGAAGAGCACAGAGAGAGACTGAGACAGATCTCCATCAGATGAAGAGCACAGAGAGAGACACTGAGGCAGATCTCCATCAGATGAAGAGCACAGAGAGAGACACTGAGGCAGATCTCCATCAGATGAAGAGCACAGAGAGAGACACTGAGGCAGATCTCCATCAGATGAAGAGCACAGAGAGAGAGACACTGAGGCAGATCTCCATCAGATGAAGAGCACAGAGAGAGACACTGAGACAGATCTCCATCAGATGAAGAGCACAGAGAGACACTGAGGCAGATCTCCATCAGATGAAGAGCACAGAGAGAGACACTGAGGCAGATCTCCATCAGATGAAGAGCACAGAGAGAGAGACACTGAGGCAGATCTCCATCAGATGAAGAGCACAGAGAGACACTGAGGCAGATCTCCATCAGATGAAGAGCACAGAGAGACACTGAGGCAGATCTCCATCAGATGAAGAGCACAGAGAGAGACACTGAGGCAGATCTCCATCAGATGAAGAGCACAGAGAGACACTGAGACAGATCTCCATCAGATGAAGAGCACAGAGAGACACTGAGGCAGATCTCCATCAGATGAAGAGCACAGAGAGAGACACTGAGACAGATCTCCATCAGATGAAGAGCACAGAGAGAGACACTGAGGCAGATCTCCATCAGATGAAGAGCACAGAGAGAGACACTGAGGCAGATCTCCATCAGATGAAGAGCACAGAGAGAGACACTGAGGCAGATCTCCATCAGATGAAGAGCACAGAGAGAGACACTGAGACAGATCTCCATCAGATGAAGAGCACAGAGAGAGACACTGAGGCAGATCTCCATCAGATGAAGAGCACAGAGAGAGACACTGAGGCAGATCTCCATCAGATGAAGAGCACAGAGAGACACTGAGACAGATCTCCATCAGATGAAGAGCACAGAGAGAGACACTGAGGCAGATCTCCATCAGATGAAGAGCACAGAGAGAGACACTGAGGCAGATCTCCATCAGATGAAGAGCACAGAGAGAGACACTGAGGCAGATCTCCATCAGATGAAGAGCACAGAGAGAGACACTGAGGCAGATCTCCATCAGATGAAGAGCACAGAGAGACACTGAGGCAGATCTCCATCAGATGAAGAGCACAGAGAGAGACACTGAGGCAGATCTCCATCAGATGAAGAGCACAGAGAGAGACACTGAGGCAGATCTCCATCAGATGAAGAGCACAGAGAGAGACACTGAGGCAGATCTCCATCAGATGAAGAGCACAGAGAGAGACACTGAGGCAGATCTCCATCAGATGAAGAGCACAGAGAGAGACACTGAGGCAGATCTCCATCAGATGAAGAGCACAGAGAGAGACACTGAGGCAGATCTCCATCAGATGAAGAGCACAGAGAGAGACACTGAGGCAGATCTCCATCAGATGAAGAGCA
>CM042243.1:2111068-2163568 GCA_023566225.1 Romanogobio albipinnatus | reverse complement strand
TTGTCATTGGCAACTATTATGATGTGGACGGTGAGATATTAAGACAAACACATTGTCTAATCTCAGAAAACATCTCAGTAAGAGCATTTCATGAAAGGGAAGCATGCCCTGGGCGGATCGAGAGATGGACGGCTCAGTGTGTTTGTGTTCCTGCATCTCTGTGAGTTTAACAGATGAAAATGACCTTATTTCAAGCACGACTGCTGCGGTGGAGGTTTCACAGAGCATGTGACTGCACACTGTATAAAAGCCTTTTCATTTTAGTCAAATACATTTCATTTACAGTGTTTATTCAATGAGTTTTGTCCAATTTATTTTTAAAACATTAAAAAGTTCTCTCTACCTTTGGGGGTAAGAAAAAAAAAAAAAAACCATGCAAAAAAAGAAAGAGTTGAGATTCATACAGGTTAGAGTCAAAAACAGTTTATATGGAATCAAATCCATGCCTTTGCAAAAGAAGAAAAAAAATGAACAGAAGTTTTTTTCAAGCCAAAAAAAAAGAATTGCAAAGTATAAATAAAATAATTACGATTAAAGATTTAACTGTGAAAATCAATGACTGCGGTAAAAAAGAAAGAGGTTGTTGTGCTATATGAAAACTAAATGTAAATAAATACACATTACTTAGGGGATGTTTGGCTAATTGTAATTGATCAGTTATTGAGCTCTTGGTCTGTGAACATTAACCTGATACTGACACACGTCCTCAGATAGGAAGAAAGATGAAAGAGGCATTATAGACAGAGGAGAAACAAAACAGAGCAACATGGCTCTGCTAGGGTGTTCTGACTGGATGCAATGTCTTTGTTAGAAAGTTGCTATGATGTTCTGGGTAGTTGCTAGGGCATTGCCACAGTAGGCGGTTGCTAGGGTTTTTCAACTGGTTACTATGGCTTTCTTAGAATGTTGCAAGAGTGTTCTATGTGGTTGTTAGGGCCCTGCTTCTGTAGACAGTTGCTAGGATTTTTAGACTGGTTGCTATAACGTTGTTAGAATGTTGCAAGGGTGTTCTATGTGGTTGCTAGGGCATTGCTACAATAGGTGGTTGCTAGGGTGTTTAGACTAGTTGCTATAGCATTGTTAGAATGTTACAAGGGTGTTCTATGTGGTTGCTAGGGCATTGCTACAGTAGGTGGTTGCTAGGGTGTTCAGACTGGTTGCTATGGCTTTGTTAGAATGTTGCAAGGGTGTTCTGAGTAGTTACTAGGGCATTGCTACAGTAGGCGGTTGCTAGGGTTTTTCAACTGGTTGCTATGCTGTGTTAGAATGTTGCAAGGGTGTTCTACGTGGTTGCTAGGGCATTGCTACAGTAGGCGGTTGCTAGGGTGTTCTGACTGGATGCAATGGCTTTGTTAGAATGTTGCTATGGTGCTCTGGGTAGTTGCTAGGGCATTGCTACTGTAGGCGGTTGCTAGGGTGTTCAGGCCGGTTGCTACGGCTTTGCTAGAATGTTGCAAGGGTGTTCTATGTGGTTGCTATGGCATTGCTACAGTAGGTGGTTGCTATGGTTTTACTAGAATGTTTTACTAGGGGAGTTCTAGGTGGTTGCTAGGGCATTGCTATTTGGTTTCCACAGTGTTCTAACTGTTTGCTACGTCTTTGTTAAAATGTTGCTATGGTGTTCTGGGTAGTTGCTAGGGCATTGCTACAGTAGGCGGTTGCTAGGGTGTTTCAACTGGTTGCTATGGCTTTATTAGAATGTTGCAAGGGTGTTCTATGTGGATGCTAGGGCCCTGCTACTGTAGGCAGTTGCTAGGGTGTTCAGACTAGTTGCTATAGCATTGCTAGAATGTTGCAAGGGCGTTCTAGGTGGTTGCTAGGGTATTGCTACAGTATGCGTTTGCTAGGGTTTTTCAACTGTTTGCTATGGCTTTGTTAGAATGTTGCTATGGTGTTCTCTGTGGTTGCTAGGGCATTGCCACAGTAGGTGGTTGCTAGGGTGTTTAGACTGGTTGCTATGGCTTTGTTAGAATGTTGCTATGGTGTTTTCGGTGGTTGCTAGGGCATTGCTACAGTAGGCGGTTGCTAGGGTGTTCAGACTGGTTGCTATAGCATTGTTAGAATGTTGCTATGGTGTTCTTGGGGGTTGCTACAGCAGGCGGTTGCTAGGGTGTTCAGACTGGTTGCTATGGCTTTGTTAGAATGTTTCAAGGGTGTTCTAGGTGGTTGCTAGGGCATTGCTACAATAGGTGGTTGCTAGGGTGTTCAGACTGGTTGCTATAGCATTGTTAGAATGTTGCTATGGTGTTCTTGGGGGTTGCTAGGGCGTTGTTACAGTAGGCGGTTGCTAGGGTGTTCTGACAGATACATGTCTGATGTTGTCACTGGTCTGTAACAGTCTCCAGCTCAGCCATTAATAATGAATCACTATACAGTATACAGAATGATGTAAGTTGAGTGTGTGTGTGTGTGTGTGTGTGTGTGTGTGTGTGTGTGTGTGTGTGTGTGTGTGTGTGTGTGTGTGTGTGTGTGTGTGTGTGTGTGTGTGTGTGTGTGTGTGTGTGTGTGTGTGTGTGTGTGTGTGGATGCTGGCTGTGTTTCTCTTGATCATGTGACACTGAAGACTGGAGTAATGATGATTTGATTTGATCACAGGAATAAATTACACTTTACTATATATTCACATAGAGAACAGATGATCTACATTATAATATTTCACAATAGTTGCTGTATTTATGATCAGATAGAGACTCGAAAGCCGAAATATGACCAATACCTGACCCCTGAACATGCTTTGAATTTGCATCTTCCCGCTGACAGAGCTCTATAATAGCACATAAATCTAACGGTTAGATAAGAGGCGCTTTCTTCTGCTCCCCACTCTCACACACATCTTGCCGAGTACAAGCTGCACCTCGCGTCTCCGAACGCCCTGTTCCATACAAGGAAATGTCAAGGATATTTCCAGGAAAGACAGGGTAATTTCTCAGCCTAAATGACTGTGGCAGGTCTTTGAATGGCCTCAGAATGAGAAGAACAACAGCGCACGGAGTCTGTCTTCAGAGGTCGATCGCTCACGCGTCTGTGAATGTTAATGCAGGGAGACTGTGATCAAACAGGTGGACCGGCTCGGAGTGACAGGCTTCTGTAAGCCGCAGAAATGACGGCCTGAGCATGACGTGGTGTTTTTCTGTCCTCTGCAGTGATTCAATGCATCGATCTGTTTGCTTAATTCTGCAATAGTCCTGCAGAAAAACAGTTGATGTGGAGGAGTGTTTTCCTCCCAGACAGTTGCATTCCCAAAATAGGAGCGCTCGACGTGTGTGTGCGGACGCGCTCAGCTCTTGTTTGTCTCTGAGAGACGAAAGTTGGAGGTTAGGTAAGATAATGACCACGTCTACCTGCCCGAGTCTCTCTCTCTGGTCCTCTAATGCTCCCGCACACACTAATAACACAGCACAGCACCGGATTCGTGTTAATTATAGAAGCCCTCATCTGTCATTTTAGTGCTCACTAATGAGTGTTCATCTGCTGAAGGCTCAAGAGGGATGAAGCTGAGACCCGAGCATGAAGAAACAGCTGTCAGGTGTGTGTCGAAACGACTTGAATTTGGAAGTGAAACTTCGTTTCTGGTCAAGCACGTCCATTAACCCCTTAACTGTCCCGCTGGCGCTCTTTTTTTAATCGCCTTTTTTTCGTATCATATATTTTAGTAATTATCATAAATTAGGTATCATTTGAAAGCTTACAAACTCAAAATTACTCCCGTGAAAAACGTTTTGAAATCAGACATTGCATTACCATGGAAACGGTACTTTAATTCTTCTAGCGGGCTCCTCCCCCTAGTGGGCGGCGTCATGTTTCGTATTACAAAATGTATTGTAACTACTTTATAATCAAAAAATTTTCTATATTTCTATTTCTAAAATCTTGACTAAACACATATCGTCGGAAAGGTCTGAGTCTCAAGGTTCCATATTTGGTGACTGTTTTGTGATGGAAGTTATATCTGGACAGAAATTTTCAGGAAAATGCATTAAAAAAAACGATCAATGGAATGTGTGACACCCGGTGGCTGTTTTTGGTACAGCGCCTAAACAAAATCTCATGGGGACTTTAATTTTTGTGATATCAACTTCAAATTTGGAACACAGCTTGGTTAGACATGTGGCTTTGATTTTATAGTAATTTTAAAGTAAAACATTTTTTGTAAAATATATATTTTATGTATAATTTAAATATACTTATTACGGTATTTTTCATTTACAGTAAATTTAAACTTCCACAACTTGTTCATACTTTCATATTTTATTTAATTCTGAATTAATTCAGTGATCACGTGTGTTTCTACACATGGTGTCTATCTGATCCTTGTAGTCTGTAGGAAAAACGTCACGTCAATTAAAACGAAGAATTCGTGAACATAAGAGTTCGATTAGAAGAAAAGATGTTAATTATCCGGTTGCGGCTCATTTCTGTACATTGAATCACGATGTGTCCTCTTTACGGTTTTGTGGTATTGAAAAAGTGAGTGTGCCACCTAGAGGAGGCGATAATGAATCGCTCTTACAGAGACGTGAGTTGTTTTGGATTTTTACCCTTCAGACTTTATCACCTATGGGTATGAATGATGAAGCATTATTTAATGTGATTTTATAATATATGTAATAAAAATGTTTCTTCGTGTGTTCATGTAACCATTTATATGTGTATGTATATTTAAAATATGTATAAGTGTATTAATATGTGTATACTTGTATGTGGTAGCCTACTACTGATGCTGCTAATGTGATATTTAGTCATTGAGTGTGATTTACTAATTAATGAATCTCTTCAAGGATTGCTCATGTTACCATTTTTAAATGTCATGGAGTTTTGAGTAATCTGCCTGATGAAGGTCATGAGACCTACATTTTTTGCAAGTACTGATAGTGTGCGGGATGTCCCTTTATTCGTTGAGATTTTTGGATTTGGTTATCCTTTGTCCTACGCACCTATCCATTACCTACAGGTGTGCGATGGTAATTGTGCATACTTTCATATTTTGAAATGCTGTCAGCAATAATCTGAGTGTCTTCTTTAAAACAAACGTAGGTCTATGTTCCAAAGCATTCTTGAATTACAACCCTTTAAGTTTGGATAGTGCATTTTCATGTGTATTCTAAAAAAGAGGGGGGGGGGAGTGAGACTCAAGGGGTTAATGTAAAACAAGTTTGGAAAAATCCAAAATCCAGTAAAACAGTGAAATATTCCTCTGGTGTAGATCATCTGTTCTCTATGTGAATAGACACTCACCTAAAGGATTATTAGGAACACCTGTTCAATTTCTCATTAATGCAATTATCTAATCAACCAATCACATGGCAGTTGCTTCAATGCATTTAGGGGTGTGGTCCTGGTCAAGACAATCTCCTGAACTCCAAACTGAATGTCGGAATGGGAAAGAAAGGAGATTTAAGCAATTTTGAACGTGGCATGGTTGTTGGTGCCAGACGGGCCGGTCTGAGTATTTCACAATCTGCTCAGTTACTGGGATTTTCACACACAACCATTTCTAGGGTTTACAAAGATTGGTGTGAAAAGGGAAACACATCCAGTATGCGGCAGTCCTGTGGGCCAAAATGCCTTGTTGATGCTAGAGGTCAGAGGTCATGGGCCGACTGATTCAAGCTGATAGAAGAGCAACTTTGACTGAAATAACCACTCGTTACAACCGAGGTATGCAGCAAAGCATTTGTGAAGCCACAACACGCACAACCTTGAGGCGGATGGGCTACAACAGCAGAAGACCCCACCGGGTACCACTCATCTCCACCACAAATAGGAAAAAGAGGCTACAATTTGCACGAGCTCACCAAAATTGGACAGTTGAAGACTGGAAAATTTTTTCAGAATGAGAACATGGATCCATCATGCCTTGTTACCACTGTGCAGGCTGGTGGTGGTGGTGTAATGGTGTGGGGGATGTTTTCTTGGCACACTTTAGGCCCCTTAGTGCCAATTGGGCATGGTTTAAATGCCACTGCCTACCTGAGCATTGTTTCTGACCATGTCCATCCCTTTATGACCAGCATGTGCCCATCCTCTGATGGCTACTTCCAGCAGGATAATGCCCCATGTCACAAAGCTCCAATCATTTCAAATTGGTTTCTTGACAATGAGTTCACTGGACTAAAATGGCCCCCACAGTCACCAGATCTCAACCCAATAGAGCATCTTTGGGATGTGGTGGAACGGGAGCTTCGTGCCCTGGATGTGCATCCCACAAATCTCCATCAACTGCAAGATGCTATCCTATCAATATGGGCCAACATTTCTAAAGAATGCTTTCAGCTCCTTGTTGAATCAATGGCACGTAGAATTAAAGCAGTTCTGAAGGCCAAAGGGGGTCAAACACAGTATTAGTGTGCTGTTCCTAATAATCCTTTAGGTGAGTGTACAGTAAAGTGTCATTTATTCCTGTGATCAAATCATCATTACTCCAGTCTTCAGTGTCACATGACCCTTCACTCATCATTCTGATATGAGGAACCGTTGGTTCCCATTGAAGTCCATTATGTGCAGAAAAATCCTGGAATGTTTTCCTCAAAAAACTTAATTTCTTTTCCACTGAAGAAAGAAAGACATGAACATCCTGGATGAGAGGGGGTGAGGAAATCATCAGGAAAAGTTCATTTTGAAGTGAACTAATCCTTTAAAAATGACTTCTCACCGCCATCAACTGATCAAATGAATGTTGAGACGCAGCGGGTGCAAAGAAAGCCAGGTAATGATGTCAGGTGACAGATGATCGGTGTCTGACAGGACTCAACCCCTGAACTCTGATAGATAATCAATGAGAATGTGCTGATGGCTTCTGTTCAGGAATCCCGTGAGGACATCCAAACAAAAACACTGAGGAGTTAAAGCAACAGCTCAACAAAAATTATCCCTCGTGCTGTTATTAGTTCATATAGTGACTACACTATTTATTTGTACAGTTTTTACAGTTTTTCTCTAAATTTTCAGAGAAAAGGCCCCAGTCTGAAGACCCTCCTTTAAGTATTAAAATGAGCTGTGGTGACTTTCATTCTTTGTAATGTAGTTTAATGAAGGATATGGCAAGCCGTTTTGACCTTTATCCAGGATATGAATTCTTGATACCAACAATTCAATTTCCACTAGTAAAAATGTCCATTCTTGATATCAGTGAAAATTTAAATGTTGATGATAAAAGTCGAAATGGCTTTGCCATAGCCATATACTAGTAAAAATAATACATTTTGATATCAATAATTATTTGGTCACTATAGTGCAAATGTCTGTTCTTGATATCAACAATTGAATTACTACAAGTAAAAGTTTTCTTATTTTATATTATTCATTCGATTGTCGCTTGTGAATGTTAATTTCTGATATCATGCAATTTAATTCACAGAAATTCAATTTGGCCAACTAAAAAAATTAGATGTGATCAGTCACTAGAAAATGTTCATTTGGAGACCTGAATTTTTTTTACAGTGTATCAGGAATTTATATTTTTACTAGTAACAAAATTATTGATGATGGTTTTTACTAGTAAGTAATTTCGACTAGTAAGAAATTAATTCTTGATATCAAGAATTGTATCTGAATGGCAGCCTATGGTGACGTTTAACTAGTGAAAATACATTTACAGATATCAAGAGTTATAGTTTTGAAATGTAATTCTTGATATGAATAATTCGTATTTGATTCGTCATTGTTGGTATCAAGAATTGTCATTGTTACTAGTAGAAATCTAATCCCTGATATCAAATATTATATTGAAAATTGAATTGATGTCAAGAATTCGTATCCTGGGAATAATTAAAAGGCGAAAGGCTTGCCATAGACACACATGTAGTGTGTATCATCACATATTGTGTTGCCAACCTCCAAATGGCATGTGCTGCATCCTCTTCTCTCAAGGTAAGGCTATTCACAGAAAACAAATTAAACTGCTTTTGCCACAGAAAAATCCTCATACATATTTAATCAGGGACGCTCCAATCATGACCGGAATGAGAAAAACTGCTTCTGACTAAACAAGAACAGCCACGTAAAGGACTTTAATACTCCAGAGGAAAGGAGATTCACTGTATGAAGAATCAGCGTTTCTGAACGAATCGGATCAATGAACCACTAATGTTTCGTTCATGAATCAATCAGACTTTCTGAACTAATCTTCTGAATGAATGATTCATTAAGACAGTAGGCTTGTTGGACTTCATGCAGCGATGCGCAGACCGATCGGCGGCTGACTAGAAGCAGTGCTGGCTGGTTAGAAGTTTTGTCCGACTTGAGACTGTGCCAACCATTGATATACATAATAAAGGCTAGATGTCTTATGGCGGAGTCTCTAACGTCATCACCTGCGGCCATCTTGTCATAGGCAGGGCTCTGTGGTTCTGATGTAAGGATCTGCATGAACACAAATAATCTAATCTCATTGAAATCTTGACGGATTTACAAATGGTTTGGTTTCTTACAAACGTTATTAACGTGGCTATAATTATGGATGCTTGAACAAATTATGAATAATTTTTCATAAGTATGCAGTGTCATAACTACATCTCTGACGTTTATAACAAACCAAACAGTTTGAAAATCGGTAGAAAATTGAGCAAGTTATGGATATTTAAAAAGTGCAAGCACCATTAAAACACAATGTTACGAGTGAGCGAGCTGACTGTGACAAGATTGCCGCCAGGTGTGGACGTCGACCTCCCATTGGCCAGCAGCGCGGACGAGACATCTAGCCTTTATTATGTATATCTATGGTGCCAACGCCACGTTACTGTGACGTGTGTCAACAAAGTACCACGAGAGCGATTCGAGAGCAGTCGGCTAATACAGCCAGTGCAGTTTCTCTAGAGCGGCCACACCCATAGATATACATAATAAAGGCTAGATGTCTTGTCCGCGCTGCTGGCCAATGGAGGTCGACATCTGCACCTGGCGGCCATCTTGTGAAATGTCTCGTCCGCGCTGCTGGCCAATGGAGGTCGACGTCCGCACCTGGTGGCCATCTTGTGAAATGTCTCGTCCGCGCTGCTGGCCAATGGAGGTCGACGTCCGCACCTGGCGGCCATCTTGTGAAATGTCTCGTCCGCGCTGCTGGCCAATGGAGGTCGACGTCCACACCTGGCGGCCATCTTGTGAAATATCTCATCCGCTCTGCTGACCAATGGAGGTCGACGTCCGCACCTGGCGGCCATCTTGTGAAATGTCTCGTCCGCTCTGCTGGCCAATGGAGGTCGACGTCCGCACCTGGCGGCCATCTTGTGAAATGTCTCATCCGCTCTGCTGGCCAATGGAGGTCGACATCTTGTGAAACGTCTCGTCCGCTCTGTTGGCCAATGGAGGTCGACGTCCGCACCTGGCGGCCATCTTGTGAAATGTCTCGTCCGCTCTGCTGACCAATGGAGGTCGACGTCCGCACCTGGCGGCCATCTTGTGAAATGTCTCGTCCGCTCTGCTGGCCAATGGAGGTCGACGTCCGCACCTGGCGGCCATCTTGTGAAATGTCTCATCCGCTCTGCTGGCCAATGGAGGTCGACGTCCGCACCTGGCGGCCATCTTGTGAAATGTCTCATCCGTTCTGCTGGCCAATGGAGGTCGACGTCCGCACCTGGCGGCCATCTTGTGAAACGTCTCGTCCGCTCTGTTGGCCAATGGAGGTCGACGTCCGCACCTGGCGGCCATCTTGTGAAATGTCTCATCCGTTCTGCTGGCCAATGGAGGTCGACATCCGCACCTGGCGGCCATCTTGTGAATCGTCTCGTCCGCTCTGCTGGCCAATGGAGGTCGACGTCCGCACCTGGTGGCCATCTTGTGAAATGTCTCATCCGCTCTGCTGGCCAATGGAGGTTGACGTCCGCACATGGCGGCCATCTTGTGAAATGTCTCGTCCACTCTGCTGGCCAATGGAGGTCGACGTCTGCACATGGCGGCCATCTTGTGAAATGTCTCGTCCGCTCTGCTGGCCAATGGAGGTCGACGTCTGCACCTGGCGGCCATCTTGTGAAATGTCTCGTCCACTCTGCTGGCCAATGGAGGTCGACGTCTGCACCTGGCGGCCATCTTGTGAAATGTCTCGTCCACTCTGCTGGCCAATGGAGGTCGACGTCTGCACATGGCGGCCATCTTGTGAAATGTCTCGTCCGCGCTGCTGGCCAATGGAGGTTGACGTCCGCACCTGGCGGCCATCTTGTGAAATGTCTTGTCCGCTCTGCTGGCCAATGGAGGTTGACGTCTGCACCTGGCGGCCATCTTGTGAAATGTCTCATCCGCTCTGCTGGCCAATGGAGGTCGACGTCCGCACCTGGCAGCCATCTTGTGAAATGTCTCGTCCACTCTGCTGGCCAATGGAGGTTGACGTCCGCACCTGGTGGCCATCTTGTGAAATGTCTCATCCGCTCTGCTGGCCAATGGAGATCGACGTCCGCACCTGGCGGCCATCTTGTGAAATGTCTTGTCCGCTCTGCTGGCCAATGGAGGTTGACATCCGCACCTGGCGGCCATCTTGTGAAATGTCTCATCCGCTCTGCTGGCCAATGGAGGTCGACGTCCGCACCTGGCGGCCATCTTGTGAAACGTCTCGTCCGCTCTGCTGGCCAATGGAGGTCGACGTCCGCACCTGGCGGCCATCTTGTGAAATGTCTCATCCGCTCTGCTGGCCAATGGAGGTCGACGTCCGCACCTGGCGGCCATCTTGTGAAATGTCTTGTCCGCTCTGCTGGCCAATGGAGGTTGACATCCGCACCTGGCGGCCATCTTGTGAAATGTCTCATCCGCTCTGCTGGCCAATGGAGGTCGACGTCCGCACCTGGCGGCCATCTTGTGAAATGTCTCATCCGCTCTGCTGGCCAATGGAGGTCGACGTCCGCACCTGGCGGCCATCTTGTGAAATGTCTCATCCGCTCTGCTGGCCAATGGAGATCGACGTCCGCACCTGGCGGCCATCTTGTGAAATGTCTTGTCCGCTCTGCTGGCCAATGGAGGTCGACATCCGCACCTGGCGGCCATCTTGTGAAATGTCTCATCCGCTCTGCTGGCCAATGGAGGTCGACGTCCGCACCTGGCGGCCATCTTGTGAAACGTCTCGTCCGCTCTGCTGGCCAATGGAGGTTGACGTCCGCACCTGGTGGCCATCTTGTGAAATGTCTCATCCGCGCTGCTGGCCAATGGAGGTCGACGTCCGCACCTGGTGGCCATCTTGTGAAATGTCTCATCCGCTCTGCTGGCCAATGGAGGTCGACGTCCGCACCTGGCAGCCATCTTGTGAAATGTCTCATCCGCTCTGCTGGCCAATGGAGATCGACGTCCGCACCTGGCGGCCATCTTGTGAAATGTCTCATCCGCTCTGCTGGCCAATGGAGATCGACGTCCGCACCTGGCAGCCATCTTGTGAAATGTCTCGTCCACTCTGCTGGCCAATGGAGGTCGACGTCCGCACCTGGTGGCCATCTTGTGAAATGTCTCGTCCACTCTGCTGGCCAATGGAGGTCGACGTCTGCACCTGGCGGCCATCTTGTGAAATGTCTCGTCCACTCTGCTGGCCAATGGAGGTTGACGTCTGCACCTGGCGGCCATCTTGTGAAATGTCTCGTCCACTCTGCTGGCCAATGGAGGTTGACGTCCGCACCTGGTGGCCATCTTGTGAAATGTCTCATCCGCTCTGCTGGCCAATGGAGGTCGACGTCCGCACCTGGCAGCCATCTTGTGAAATGTCTCATCCGCTCTGCTGGCCAATGGAGGTCGACGTCCGCACCTGGCAGCCATCTTGTGAAATGTCTCGTCCACTCTGCTGGCCAATGGAGGTCGACGTCCGCACCTGGTGGCCATCTTGTGAAATGTCTCATCCGCTCTGCTGGCCAATGGAGGTCGACGTCCGCACCTGGCAGCCATCTTGTGAAATGTCTCATCCGCTCTGCTGGCCAATGGAGATCGACGTCCGCACCTGGCAGCCATCTTGTGAAATGTCTCGTCCACTCTGCTGGCCAATGGAGATCGACGTCCGCACCTGGCAGCCATCTTGTGAAATGTCTCGTCCACTCTGCTGGCCAATGGAGGTCGACGTCCGCACCTGGCGGCCATCTTGTGAAATGTCTCATCCGCTCTGCTGGCCAATGGAGGTCGACGTCCGCACCTGGCAGCCATCTTGTGAAATGTCTCATCCGCTCTGCTGGCCAATGGAGATCGACGTCCGCACCTGGCGGCCATCTTGTGAAATGTCTCATCCGCTCTGCTGGCCAATGGAGATCGACGTCCGCACCTGGCAGCCATCTTGTGAAATGTCTCGTCCACTCTGCTGGCCAATGGAGGTCGACGTCCGCACCTGGTGGCCATCTTGTGAAATGTCTCGTCCACTCTGCTGGCCAATGGAGGTTGACGTCTGCACCTGGCGGCCATCTTGTGAAATGTCTCGTCCACTCTGCTGGCCAATGGAGGTTGACGTCTGCACCTGGCGGCCATCTTGTGAAATGTCTCGTCCACTCTGCTGGCCAATGGAGATCGACGTCCGCACCTGGCAGCCATCTTGTGAAATGTCTCGTCCACTCTGCTGGCCAATGGAGGTTGACGTCCGCACCTGGCAGCCATCTTGTGAAATGTCTCGTCCGCTCTGCTGGCCAATGGAGGTCGACGTCCGCACCTGGCGGCCATCTTGTGAAATGTCTCGTCCACTCTGCTGGCCAATGGAGGTCGACGTCTGCACCTGGCGGCCATCTTGTGAAATGTCTCGTCCACTCTGCTGGCCAATGGAGGTCGACGTCTGCACCTGGCGGCCATCTTGTGAAATGTCTCGTCCGCGCTGCTGGCCAATGGAGGTTGACGTCCGCACCTGGCGGCCATCTTGTGAAATGTCTCGTCCGCGCTGCTGGCCAATGGAGGTCGACGTCCGCACCTGGCAGCCATCTTGTGAAATGTCTCGTCTGCGCTGCTGGCCAGTGGAGGTTGACGTCCGCACCTGGCGGCCATCTTGTGAAATGTCTCGTCCGCGCTGCTGGCCAATGGAGGTCGACGTCTGCACCTGGTGGCCATCTTGTGAAATGTCTCGTCCACTCTGCTGGCCAATGGAGGTCGACGTCTGCACCTGGTGGCCATCTTGTGAAATGTCTCGTCTGCGCTGCTGGCCAGTGGAGGTTGACGTCCGCACCTGGCGGCCATCTTGTGAAATGTCTCGTCCGCGCTGCTGGCCAATGGAGGTCGACGTCCACACCTGGTGGCCATCTTGTGAAATGTCTCGTCCGCGCTGCTGGCCAATGGAGGTCGACGTCTGCACCTGGCGGCCATCTTGTGAAATGTCTCGTCCGCTCTGCTGGCCAATGGAGGTCGATGTCAAGATTTCAGCGAGATAAGATTATTTGTGTTCAGATCACTCACCTTACATCAGGAACCACAGAGCCCGCCAGAAAGCTTGCCTGTGACAAGATGGTCGTCAGCGAGGACGTTAGAGACTCCGCCGAAAGACATCTAGCCTTAATTATGAATATCTATGGCTGCACGGACTCTGATGACGACACAGCTGTTCAACGATTGGCCAGATTTACCGCATGACAGTGATCACGTGTGTTTTGTGTTTATTCTAAAATCTGTTTTTTAAAATCGTAAAACTACTTTCATGTAGTCGCGATGTTATATTGTCATGTTTATCAAAATAAAACTGATTAAAAACACACCTAGAGGCTATATACAGTGCTTGAAGTGGAAAAAATGGGGCGGTGCTTTGTTTGGGGGGCGTGGTTATGGGAGGAGTTTAGTCAATATTCAAGAAGGTCCATATTTTAAAGCTCTTTCTAACTTGTACTCAGCCTTGAAACTAGTTCTTGTAATTGTTTACAATAAGGATTTGTTACAATAAGGGTTTTACAAAGCAAGACCATTGACGGATCCTCATTCCCATGCAGGCCAATGTTCACTTTTCCTTTTTTTTTTTTTTCTATAGCATTTATGAAAAATACCATCACAGTTAGAAACTATATTGACAACATGCCACAGGTGTAATATATTCATCCTTAGTGAAAATTATATTCCCTTAACTGATTATCTATTATAAATTCTACAACTAGTCAATATTTACCACAATAAATACAACAGAACGTGATAAACTCTAGTAAATGTGGTCATCAGGAGTTTATAAAGCGTGTAGGATGATGTTTTCCCCTCTTCATCAGTCATTTAGTGGCTGTTTTAGCTCAAGTTCGACTTTCTCTGTAGTGTTTTACTACATTCTCAATAGAGCTCAAATGGGTCGCATGTTATCATCAGCGTCGCAAAGGAACGGTTCGTGCAAATCTGAACACTTTTGGAGCGCGCTGGTGAACCTACAGTGTTTCGTGCACCACCTTATTAAACAACTGGCCTTCAGTCACAGTCATACTGCACAACAGGGGCTCAGCCCCCAGTGAGGGTATAAAACAAATTGTTAACACTTTAGTTTAGGGTTAGCTTATCTAAGCTTAGCTTATTAGTATGCATATTAGGATATTGGCTGTTTAATATTACTTTTAAAGCAAATATTAAGTTTATAATCACTGAGATCCCAAATGTGAGGTAGTTAGGGGGTTTCGGGGGAAACTTTTGATTTCTATGATCTACATATGTGCATTTTAAGATGTTCTAAACGCCAAAAAAAAGTGATAGCAATAACTTAAAAACCATGTCAATGGGCAGATATGACTGATAAAGTTTTTCCATTTTTGTCAGTGAAGAAAGTAAACAAACGTTTAACTGATATTTACATGTTTTATGAATAATTTTCGAAGGCTAACGGGAAAGCTAGGTAACTAAATTTATTAAATTAATTCACAATATGGAGAGCTACACATGGAATTATTCATTTACAATATGCACACATTCATTATTAATCTTATGCCTAATCTGAAGAAAACGGCTTTGTTAATATTTCTTGTTTGTTAATTACATTATGAATCACATTATAGGCCTATTTCAAATCAAAATGGTGAAATTAGACAAAAGTTTATTAATTTGCCTGAATATTTTCGTCATTTGTTTAACATTTCTGACTTACAGAAGCAGCTGTCAAATATGAAGCGTTTAGTTTAGCTTCATATCTCTCACTTGACGTCGAGTCGCGCTGCTAAAATTCGCGCTCAGCCTCAGCAGCTTCTGTGAACATAAAGCCCGCCTACTCTGATTTGATTGGGTTTCTCAAATATGTTGACATTGAAAAAAAAACTAAACATAAAAGCGAGAAGTAGTGGTACGCAAGAAAAAGTGCAGGTATGCTTAAGAGTAAAATGTAGACGTGCTGGTACTGTGTACCGGTGAGTACCGCCCCACTTCCAGCTCTCGATATATTTAGCATACTGCCATATTATGCTTACCATTTCTGCCGTATGAAACATATAAAGACTCTGAGCAAATCGGTTGAACGACTGATTCAATTACTCACTCATCAAGCCACGTTCTGAATGGAGCAGCATTTTAACATCTTAAGCCATTTTTGGAGGATTTCCGCCTGGATTTGGCCAACACAAATCGAAAAGCTTCCCATATACACATACAGTGGTCTCTAAATACACAATTATTACCCCCCCAAAAAGAGGCCCTTTTAGATTTTTTTGGTTATAAATTCATTTTGAAAGTGTGTTGTGTGCTCTAGCACCCTGCAGACAGTTTGGGCTGTTTCCACTAGATGGCAGCAAACACTGGAAAAAATAATGGTGTCTTTATCATGTGTGCAAGATTTATTCAAATGGATCTGAAAGGAGGAATATTACCTTTTTTATGTAATTTCAGCCAACCCAAAGTCTCCCCATATACAGTGGTGTAAATGCAATATCCCAGAATAACAAAAGCATTTTTTCCAGTGTTTGCTGACATATGCTGGAAACAGCCCAAACTGTCTGCAGGGTGCTAGAGCACACAGGGCCTAAATTATACACTGAAATTATAATCCAAAACAATAAAAAAGCGCCTCTTTTGTTTGTTTGTTTTTTATATATGATATGTTTGTTTATTATAGCACAAACATATACTATAATATTTATCACTTTCAGCAGTGTTTTCTGTAAAATGACAATATTGCATTTTTACCACTGTATATGGGGGGGGGGGTACATTAAAAAAAGTTACATTCCTCCTTTCAGATCCATTTTAATAAATCTTGCATACATGATACAGACAAAAAAACAAACACATTTTCCAGCGTTTGCTGCCATCTAGTGAAAACAGCCAGAACTTTCTGCAGGGTGCTAGAGCACACACTTCAAAAACAATTTTTGGGGAATTTTTTATTACAGCTCAGACAACATGTACGTACATGTTGATCACTTTTAGCAGTGGTTTATGAAACTTCAGAGAGTTTCCTGTAAAATGACGCCAGTATTGTGTATTTATAGACACTGTGTGTGTATGGGAAGCTTTTACATTTGGGTCGCCAAATCCAGGCGGAAATGGTTCCAGAGTAATTTAGTGTAATAAGTTACTTTGTGTAAAACAAATGCCAAAGTGATGCATATCTCCAGAAAGTAGAGACTCTAAGCCATGGGCGTCAGAAGCAAAAAAAATGTGGGTGGGTCCTCAGAAATTTTTTAATGGAGTAGATGCCAATTACATTAAGTACAAATATACCGCTTTGCTTGCTAAACGTATAGTTTGGAAAGACAAAATGACGGAAATCGCCATATTATTGAGAGTGTCAGTAGTGTAGGGGTAGGACACACAGCATCTAGTTTTGACACAAATCGACCCGCGGTTCGAGTCCGCCTTCCGCCAAACTCAATCTTCTCCCTTTTCCCATCACATATCAGATCAGAAAGGCATTTATTTTCAATAAAAATGAAGAAAATATTAGAAAAGTGGAAATAAAGCATCTAACATGTGTTTAATAATAAGTGTTTATCGATTAGGGGTAGGTAAACACATGTGCTGAATGTTAGAGACGATAAAAGTGAGTGGGTCCAATATCATTGGTCGTAAAAAGTGGGTGGGTCTTGTCCCGCCCACATACAATGGTTCCGACGCCCGTGCTCTAAGCTTTCAAATGGACGTCTGATCAGGGTCCTTGGAGTTTAGGAGGTTAAACAAATCAGTTCAACGTGTCACTCATAAAGACAATAGTGTGAATGGGAAAGCTTAAATCTACATCTCATTTTTTCAGCAATATTTCAGATATGACTGTGAATGCCATTAAATATTGAATACGGTCAGGATAGCACACTCGTACATTCATAATAATAACCGCAGAGCCGGTAATAATCTGTGATTGTCAGCATGACCTTCCTCAGGAGCTGCTGCGGCTGTAAATTGGCCCGAGGGGAAACGCTCACTATTTTAAAACCCGGACCAGATCAGCATCTCAAAAGTCTTGCTTTGCTGAATTCGGAGACTGGACAGAAACAGAAGCACTCTAAGAAAAGTGCAATAGTCTGAGGTTGACAAAAATCACACTGAGAGATGGATGCATGTGTTCTTTATCATAAGCACACATCGCTGTCCTCTGTCCTGGACTGATGAAGATGATTCTGTGGTGGAGTAAATACTACAGAATAAACGAATGTAATTTCTATATTAGTACTAAATTCAAGCAAAATATAAACGTTATAAAATTAAGTAACACGACTCAACTTTTCATGCACTGGGGTTTGAATAGTTAATGAGGTAGATTTGTTGCTATTTTCCAGCTGTATTTACACTGCTAGGCTTAGTAACCTGACATTTTGTGACATTTGGAGTTTATTTTCTACTCAAAATGACACATTCATACTCAAAAAATATCCATCAAATGTTACCGTTACTGTGTATTGCGTAGCGAGTGCTGTGTTACTTCTAAATGTAGATGTAGTATCTGCACAGTATCTACTGTTATTTATTTATTTAGATATTACTAAGTAAAACATATATATATGTTAGTAAAATGTATTGCAAAGTAGGGATGGGCACTTCTTTTGTTTTCGATACAATACGATACTTTCAAGGCCAGTATCACTGATATGATACTTTCAAGGCCAGTATCACTGATACAATACGATACTTTCAAGGCCAGAATCACTGATATGATACTTTCAAGGCCAGTATCACTGATCCAATACGATACTTTCAAGGCCAGTATCACTGATCCAATACAATACTTTCAAGGCTAGTACCACTGATACGATACTTTCAAGGCCAGTATCACTGATCCAATACAATACTTTCAAGGCTAGTACCACTGATACGATACTTTCAAGGCCAGTATCACTGATACGATACTTTCAAGGCCAGTATCACTGATACGATATTTTCAAGGCCAGAATCACTGATATGATACTTTCAAGGCCAGTATCACTGATCCGATACGATACTTTCAAGGCCAGTATGACTGACACGATACTTTCAAGGCCCGTATCACTGATACAATACGATACTTTCAAGGCCAGTATCACTGATACGATATGATACTTTCAAGGCCAGTATCACTGATCCAATACGATACTTTCAAGGCCAGTATCACTGATACGATACTTTCAAGGCCAGTATCACTGATCCAATACAATACTTTCAAGGCCAGTATCACTGATACGATACTTTCAAGGCCAGTATCACTGATACGATACTTTCAAGGCCAGTATCACTGATACGATACTTTCAAGGCCAGTATCACTGATACGATACTTTCAAGGCCATTATCACTGATACGATACTTTCAAGGCCAGTATCACTGATACGATATTTTCAAGGCCAGTATCACTGATACGCTACGATACTTTCAAGGCCAGTATCACTGATACAATACGATACTTTCAAGGCCAGTATCACTGATCCAATACGATACTTTCAAGGCCAGTATCACTGATACGATACTTTCAAGGCCAGTATCACTGATACGATACTTTCAAGGCCAGTATCACTGATACGATACGATACTTTCAAGGCCAGTATCACTGATACGATAAGATACTTTCAAGGCCAGAATCACTGATCCAATACGATACTTTCAAGGCCAGTATCACTGATCCAATACAATACTTTCAAGGCTAGTACCACTGATACGATACTTTCAAGGCCAGTATCACTGATCCAATACGATACTTTCAAGGCCAGTATCACTGATACGATACTTTCAAGGCCAGTATCACTGATCCAATACGATACTTTCAAGGCCAGTATCACTGATCCAATACGATACTTTCAAGGCCAGTATCACTGATCCAATACAATATTTTCAAGGCTAGTATCACTGATACGATACTTTCAAGGCCAGTATCACTGATACGATATTTTCAAGGCCAGTATCACTGACACGATACTTTCAAGGCCAGTATCACTGACACGATACTTTCAAGGCCAGTATCACTGACACGATACGATACTTTCAAGGCCAGTATCACTGACACGATACTTTCAAGGCCAGTATCACTGATACGATACGATACTTTCAAGGCCAGTATCACTAATACGATACGATACTTTCAAGGCCAGTATCACTGATACGATACGATACTTTCAAGGCCAGTATCACTAATACGATACGATACTTTCAAGGCCAGTATCACTGATACGATATGATACTTTCAAGGCCAGTATCACTGATCCGATATGATACTTTCAAGGCCAGTATCACTGATACGATACTTTCAAGGCCAGTATCACTGATCCAATACAATACTTTCAAGGCTAGTACCACTGATACGATACTTTCAAGGCCAGTATCACTGATACGATACTTTCAAGGCCAGTATCACTGATCCAATACGATACTTTCAAGGCCAGTATCACTGATACGATACTTTCAAGGCCAGTATCACTGATCCAATACGATACTTTCAAGGCCAGTATCACTGATCCAATACGATACTTTCAAGGCCAGTATCACTGACCCAATACAATACTTTCAAGGCTAGTATCACTGATACGATACTTTCAAGGCCAGTATCACTGATACGATATTTTCAAGGCCAGTATCACTGATACGATACGATACTTTCAAGGCCAGTATCACTGACACGATACTTTCAAGGCCAGTATCACTGACACGATACGATACTTTCAACGCCAGTATCACTGACACGATACTTTCAAGGCCAGTATCACTGATACGATACGATACTTTCAAGGCCAGTATCACTAATACGATACGATACTTTCAAGGCCAGTATCACTGATACGATACGATACTTTCAAGGCCAGAATCACTGATATGATACTTTCAAGGCCAGTATCACTGATACGATACGATACTTTCAAGGCCAGTATCACTGATACGATACGATACTTTCAAGGCCAGAATCACTGATATGATACTTTCAAGGCCAGTATCACTGATCCAATACAATACTTTCAAGGCTAGTACCACTGATACGATACTTTCAAGGCCAGTATCACTGATACGATACTTTCAAGGCCAGTATCACTGATACGATACTTTCAAGGCCAGTATCACGGATACGATACGATACTTTCAAGGCCAGTATCACTGATACGATACTTTCAAGGCCAGTATCACTGATACGATACTTTCAAGGCCAGTATCACTGATACGATACGATACTTTCAAGGCCAGTATCACTGATACGATACGATACTTTCAAGGCCAGAATCACTGATATGATACTTTCAAGGCCAGTATCACTGATACGATACGATACTTTCAAGGCCAGTATCACTGATACGATACGATACTTTCAAGGCCAGATTCACTGATATGATACTTTCAAGGCCAGTATCACTGATCCAATACAATACTTTCAAGGCTAGTACCACTGATACGATACTTTCAAGGCCAGTATCACTGATACGATACTTTCAAGGCCAGTATCACTGATACGATACTTTCAAGGCCAGTATCACTGATACGATACTTTCAAGGCCAGTATCACTGATACGATACTTTCAAGGCCAGTATCACTGATCCGATACGATACTTTTTCAAGGCCAGTATCACTGACACAATACTTTCAAGGCCAGTATCACTGATACGATACTTTCAAGGCCAGTATCACTGATACGATACTTTCAAGGCCAGTATCACTGATACGATACTTTCAAGGCCAGTATCACTGATCCGATACGATACTTTTTCAAGGCCAGTATCACTGACACAATACTTTCAAGGCCAGTATCACTGATCCGATACGATACTTTCAAGGCCAGTATCACTGATCCGATACTTTCAAGGCCAGTATCACTGATCCGATACGATACTTTTTCAAGGCCAGTATCACTGACACAATACTTTCAAGGCCAGTATCACTGATCCGATACGATACTTTCAAGGCCAGTATCACTGATCCGATACGATACTTTTAAGGCCAGTATCACTGATCCGATACGATACTTTTAAGGCCAGTATCACTGATCCGATACGATACTTTCAAGGCCAGTATCACTGATCCGATACGATACTTTCAAGGCCAGTATCACTGATCCGATACGATACTTTCAAGGCCAGTATCACTGATCCGATACGATACTTTCAAGGCCAGTATCACTGACACGATACTTTCAAGGCCAGTATCACTAATCCGATACGATACTTTCAAGGCCAGTATCACTGATCCGATACGATAGTTTCAAGGCCCGTATCACTGATACAATACGATACTTTCAAGGCCAGTATCACTGATACGATACTTTCAAGGCCAGTATCACTGATACGATACTTTCAAGGCCAGTATCACTGATACGATACGATACTTTTTCAAGGCCAGTATCACTGACACAATACTTTCAAGGCCAGTATCACTGATCCGATACGATACTTTTTCAAGGCCAGTATCACTGACACAATACTTTCAAGGCCAGTATCACTGATCCGATACGATACTTTCAAGGCCAGTATCACGGATACAATACGATACTTTTTCAAGGCCAGTATCACTGACACAATACTTTCAAGGCCAGTATCACTGATCCGATACGATACTTTCAAGGCCAGTATCACTGATCCGATACAATACTTTTAAGGCCAGTATCACTGATCCGATCCGATACTTTCAAGGCCAGTATCACTGACACAATACTTTCAAGGCCAGTATCACTGATCCGATACGATACTTTCAAGGCCAGTATCACTGATCCGATACGATACTTTCAAGGCCAGTATCACTGATACGATACGATACTTTCAAGGCCAGAATCACTGATATGATACTTTCAAGGCCAGTATCACTGATACGATACGATACTTTCAAGGCCAGTATCACTGATACGATACGATACTTTCAAGGCCAAAATCACTGATATGATACTTTCAAGGCCAGTATCACTGATCCAATACAATACTTTCAAGGCTAGTACCACTGATACGATACTTTCAAGGCCAGTATCACTGATACGATACTTTCAAGGCCAGTATCACGGATACGATACGATACTTTTTCAAGGCCAGTATCACTGACACAATACTTTCAAGGCCAGTATCACTGATCCGATACGATACTTTTTCAAGGCCAGTATCACTGACACAATACTTTCAAGGCCAGTATCACTGATCCGATACGATACTTTCAAGGCCAGTATCACGGATACGATACGATACTTTTTCAAGGCCAGTATCACTGACACAATACTTTCAAGGCCAGTATCACTGATCCGATACGATACTTTCAAGGCCAGTATCACTGATCCGATACAATACTTTTAAGGCCAGTATCACTGATCCGATCCGATACTTTCAAGGCCAGTATCACTGACACAATACTTTCAAGGCCAGTATCACTGATCCGATACGATACTTTCAAGGCCAGTATCACTGATCCGATACAATACTTTTAAGGCCAGTATCACTGATCCGATCCGATACTTTCAAGGCCAGTATCACTGACACGATACTTTCAAGGCCAGTATCACTCATACGATATGATACTTTCAAGGCCAGTATCACTCATACGATATGATACTTTCAAGGCCAGTATCACTGATACGATACTTTCAAGGCCAGTATCACTGATCCGATACGATACTTTCAAGGCCAGTATCACTGACACGATACTTTCAAGGCCAGTATCACTCATACGATACGATACTTTCAAGGCCAGTATCACTGATCCGATACGATACTTTCAAGGCCAGTATCACTGATCCGATACGATAGTTTCAAGGCCCGTATCACTGATACAATACGATACTTTCAAGGCCAGTATCACTGATACGATACTTTCAAGGCCAGTATCACTGATATGATACTTTCAAGGCCAGTATCACTGATACAATACGATACTTTCAAGGCCAGTATCACTGATATGATACTTTCAAGGCCAGTATCACTGATCCAATACGATACTTCTAAACTGAACTTTTAAATTATTAAATGTATTAAATTATTAAAATTACTAAGAATAAAATGGGTATATATACCCACTTTGAAAGGTATTTTAACATTCAATATGCTAATGGCAACTTATTAGATCATAATTTTGTTTACACATGGTTAAAATATGTTTACTTGTAGTGGTAACCATGGAAATTTACAAATTTGAACATTGGTCAATGCAGTAAAAAAATAAACCATGGTTTTTCATAAGGGACTGCCAGTGACAGGACATTAATGCAACCTTTTTATTCTGACATGATTTATATTAACATTAGTTACAGAATAGCACATGATCAATATCAACTTTTAACCTCTTAAACTCTGTGGACCCTGTACATTTGAAAGCTTAGAGTCTCTACTTTCTGGAGATATGCATCACTTTGGCATTTGTTTTACACAAAGTAACTTATTTACACTAAATTGCTCTGGGACCATTTCCGCCTGGATTTGGCCGACCCAAATGTAAAAGCTTCCCATACACACATACAGTGTCTCTAAATACACAATACTGGTGTCATTTTACAGGAAACCTTTTGAAGTTTCATAAAGCACTGCTAAAAGTGATAAACATGTAAGTATATGTTGTCTAAGTTGAAATAAACCCCAAGAAAAAGAGGTGCTTTTTGATTTTTTGGTTATAAATTCAGTTTTGAAAGTGTGTAACTCAGGCCCTGTGTGCTCTAGCACCCTGCAGACAGTTCTGGCTGTTTCCACTAGATGGCTCCCTTCAGATAAATAATAAATCAACATGATCAACATGATACAGACAAAATTCTTTTTTCCAGTAATTTCTGTCATCTAGTGGAAACAGCCAGAACTGTCTGCAGGGTGCTAGAGCACACAGGGCCTGAGTTATACTCTTTCAACAATGAATTTATAACCAAAAAAAATTAAAAAACGCCTCTTTTTTAGGGGTTTATTACAGCTCAAAGGGTTTCCAGTAAAATTACACCAGTATTGTGTATTTAGAGACTGTGTGTGTGTGTATGGGAAGCTTTTCAAATTGGGTCGGACAAATCCAGGTGGAAATCCCCAAAAATGGTCCCCGAGAGTATAATTGAACTATGCAGGCTACAATTTCTATTTGTTTATTGTGAAATAACTCAAACGTGTTTTTCTGTCTTGTTTCTGGGCTGCATTTCCAAAAGCTTCAATGGTTTCTTATGATAGTTTTGGGAAACGCCGCTCTGTTTGAACAGTGTCATCAGTGAGCGATCCGCACTCTCTGTGATTGACTGGTTCTGTCTTGCAGCATTTGCGTGCGTTCAGATCATGGTTCAGATGAGCAGGTCAATAGTCCTATACTACACAATTATTCAGTAACATAGGTTATTCGTATCGTATGCATTAAATAGTTTTGAATGTATTTGAAAATAATATTATAATGTTGTGTATAATATTAGAGACACTTGATTGAGAGATTTATTTGTGCTGGAATAATTGCTTTATCATTTTATTGGAATTTTACACACATGCTTGAGCCATGCATTAATTTGAGTGATGACGGATATTATGGGATGGTTTGATGTAGGAGATGCAGATAACTTGATCTTGACCCTTAAGAAACTTTAAGTAATGCTGTCACGTAACAAATCTGCTTAAAATTGAATTAAAAATTAAATTACAACATTGAAATAAAAATGTAAAGGGTGTACAAATACTATGAAATCGTGAATATAAATAATTGGGAATCATGTTTAAAAAAAAAACATTTTCATTTATCTACACTCTACAAAATGCTGGGTTAAAAACAACTCAAGTTGGGTTGAAAATGGACTAACGTAGCAATTGGGTTGTTTTAACCCAGTGAATGGGTCGTTTTAACCCAGCGGTTGGGTTAAATATTAGCTTAAAACAACCCAATCGCTGGGTTGTTTTTAACCCAGCATTTTTTAGAGTGTATTATAACTGTTATGTTGGTTTGGTCGTTTGGCTGTTTCCTTATAAAGGCCAAGAAATTTGTTGTTGTTTTTTTTTTATTATATGATGTCTTTATGTTGCTGTCTTGCCGCCAGCCAATCGCTGCTTTACTGATCGTGGTTTCGAGTATCGATGCATCTGCCCTCTTCAGGGAACACAAGAATGCAGTAATCTCAGATAACTTAATCCAGATATTTTAATCCAATCCGCAAATTAATTTGAAGAACCAAATAAGCCAGAGATCAGTTATCATGATTAGAAGATCTGGGATCTGTCAAATCATCTCTGTATTAAGCAAGGTATGAAGAACGGACCCCAGGGCTAGAGTTGAAGAGCTCTGACATACAACACAGAAGTGTTTTGTATTTGGTCTGTACAGTGTCTTTTGAATATCTGCCTATATGGGTCAAAATGACCCACGAACAGCAGGAGTGTATAAAACTTCTGTATGCACATTTCACAACACATCAGCGTGTTGAAACTTTGCATGCATGTTCATGACCCAAAATTAGAAAAGGTCACACATTTTCAAGAAAAACAACGTAGGTTAGATAGTATTTCAGATCGCTTGAAAAAATAAATAGCTGAAATTCACCATCTGTGGCTGATAAAATATTTTTTCTGTATTGAAATAAGTGGGGAAAAGCTCTTTTTTTACCTTATAAAGCAAAAACATAAACTCTAACCAAATTTTTGCGTCTGTACAGTTGCCTTAGAACATTAAAATATGCGGGTCAAGATGACCCGCGAACATCACAAACATAACAATGATTTTGTGTGTGTGTGTGTGTGTATATCAAAACACATCAGCGTGTTGAAACCTTGCATGCATGTTCATGACCCAAAATGAGAAAAAGTCACAAAATTTGAAGAGAAACAACGTAGGTTAGATAGTATTTCAGATAGCTTGAACAACGAAATAGCTAAATTTTACCATCTGTGGCTGACAAAATATTAAAATAAGTGTGGAAAATCTCTTTTTTAACTTCACAAGGGTAGTTAAAAACAAACAAACTCTAACCAAATCTTTTGCACCTATACAGTTGCCTTAGAATATTAAAATATGCGGGTCAAATTGACCCATGAACATCATGAACATAATTTTGTGAAAACATTTTTAAAAACAGTAATTTTGTGTGTGTGCATGTCAAAACACATCAGCGTGTCGAAACGTTTCATGCATGTTCATGACCCAAAATGAGAAAAAGTCACAAAATTTTAAGAAAAACAACATAGGTTAGATAGTATTTCAGATAGCTTGAAAAAATGAAATAGCTAATTTTTACAATCTGTGGCTGACAAAATATTTTTCTGAATTAAAATAAGTGTGGAAAATCTCTTTTTTACCTTCACAAGGGTAGTTAAAAACAAACATAAACTCTAACCAAATCTTTTGCACCTATACAGTTGCCTTAGAACATTAAAATATGCGGGTCAAGATGACCCGTGAACATCACAAACATAACAATGATTTTGTGTGTGTGTGTGTGTGTATATCAAAGCACATCAGCGTGTTGAAACCTTGCATGCATGTTCATGACCCGAAATGAGAAAAAGTCATAAACTCCAAACAAATCTTAAACTCTAAACAAATCTTTTGCACCTATACAGTTGCCTTAGAATATTAAAATATGCGGGTCAAATTGACCCGTGAACATCATGAACGTAATTTTGTGAAAACTTTTTTTAAAACAGTAATTTTGTGCGTGTGTATGTCAAAACACATTGTTTGCATGTTCATGACCCAAATTGAGAAAAAGTCAAACAGTTTCAAGAAAAACAACGTAGGTTAGATAGTATTTCAGATCGCTTGAAAAAATAAATAGCTAAAATTCACCATCTGTGGCTGACAAAATAATGATCTGTATTGAAATAATCCTTTTTACCTTCAAAAGGGTAGTTAAAAACAAACATGAACTCTAACCATAATCTATACAGTTGCCTTAGAACATCAAAATATGCGGGTCAAATTGACCCGCTAACATCATGAACGTAATTTTGTGAAAACATTTTTTTTTAAACAGTAATTTTGTGTGTGTGTGTGTGTCAAAACACATCAGCGTGTCGAAACGTTGCATGCGTGTTCATGACTCTAAATGAGAAAAAGTCACAAATGTCAAGAAAGAAATCTAAATTAACTGGCATTTCATTCAACTTAAAAAATCAAAACGGGTCAAATTGACCCGCAACATAATACGAATGTTAATGAATCAATATGTGCATGTTTGACATGGCATTGACATCATTGTTCTGGAGACTGAGCTGCTCTTTCTGCTGTAAACATGAGCTGGTCAAACACACGGAGTGAGGTGAAGAGCGACTCAATCTGTGATCTGATAAGTGAATCACTGAAGCACGTTTCCGTCTCACCTCAAAAGCCTTTCAGATACACAATGAATGGGAGTAGGCCTATTTCATCAGAACACCAAGCCACTGCGAGTTTAAACTGGAGTACTTACTCAACGTCATGAGTTATGAGCAGGAGTTACTCACCTCTCGAAGGTTTGTTTTCATCTGTTGAAGTGTTGATATGATCAAACTCTGTGTCGTTTGATTCAGAAGAATGAGTGTTTTAGAGAGAAACGAACAAACAGCACCAAACATATTCATAAACATGAATTCACCAGATATACTCACTGAGCCAAATGATGATGTCACTTCCTCCTGCAGGATGATGTCATTCAGGAACTGGCTTAAGGGTTAAAACACCATAGATATACATAATAAAGGCTAGATGTCTTTCGGCATAGTCTCTAACGTCATCACCGGCGGCCATCTTGTCACAGGCAAGCTTTCTGGCGGGCTCTGTGGTTCCTGATGTAAGGTGAGTGATCTGAACACAAATAATCTTATCTCGCTGACGGATTTACAAATGGTTTGGTTTCTTACAAACGTTATTAACGTGACTATAATATATAACTACATCTCTTACGTTTATAACAAACCAAACAGTTTGAAAATCGGTAGAAAATTGAGCAAGTTATGGTTATTTAAAAAGTGCAAGCACCATTAAAACACGTTATGAGTGAGCGAGCTGACTGTGACAAGATGGCCGCCAGGTGTGGACGTCGACCTCCATTGGACAGCAGCGCAGACGAGACATTTCACAAGATGGCCGCCAGGTGTGGACGTCGACCTCCATTGGCCAGCAGCGCGGACGAGACATTTCACAAGATGGCCGCCAGGTGCAGACGTCGACCTCCATTGGCCAGCAGCGCGGACGAGACATTTCACAAGATGGCCGCCAGGTGCAGACGTCGACCTCCATTGGCCAGCAGCGCGGACGAGACATTTCACAAGATGGCCGCCAGGTGCAGACGTCGACCTCCATTGGCCAGCAGCGCGGACGAGACATTTCACAAGATGGCCGCCAGGTGCAGACGTCGACCTCCATTGGCCAGCAGCGCAGACGAGACATTTCACAAGATGGCCGCCAGGTGCAGACGTCGACCTCCATTGGCCAGCAGCGCAGACGAGGCATTTCACAAGATGGCCGCCAGGTGCGGACGTCGACCTCCATTGGCCAGCAGCGCGGACGAGACATTTCACAAGATGGCCGCCAGGTGCAGACGTCGACCTCCATTGGCCAGCAGAGCGGATGAGACATTTCACAAGATGGCCGCCAGGTGCAGACGTCGACCTCCATTGGCCAGCAGCGCGGACGAGACATTTCACAAGATGGCCGCCAGGTGCAGACGTCGACCTCCATTGGCCAGCAGAGCGGACGAGACATTTCACAAGATGGCCGCCAGGTGTGGACGTCGACCTCCATTGGCCAGCAGCGCAGACGAGACATTTCACAAGATGGCCGCCAGGTGTGGACGTCGACCTCCATTGGCCAGCAGCGCAGACGAGACATTTCACAAGATGGCCGCCAGGTGTGGACGTCGACCTCCATTGGCCAGCAGCGCAGACAAGACATTTCACAAGATGGCCGCCAGGTGTGGACGTCGACCTCCATTGGCCAACAACGCAGACGAGACATTTCACAAGATGGCCACCAGGTGCGGACGTCGAACTCCATAATGCCCAACTTTACAGCAGAAGAACACTTGTTTACAGTCTGGAACAAACTGTGCTTTTGGTCTGTACGGCTAATGTTGCCCTTCATGACGACTGTGAGGGGGTGAATTATTTTATAACTCATTCGTTTACATTATATAAAGCATTAAAGTTCTGCATAATTAAGGGCGTGGCCACTTTGAGTGACAGGTGGATTGCCACTGTGGTCGAGCTAGGAGGGCGTGGTTTCAGCAATCAGGGTTAATGAAGACCCAAGGTTTCCCAGCAGAACTTTGCCTAAAGCATCACTGCCTCCGCAGCCACGCCTTCTTCCCATAGTGCACCTGGTGCCATGTGTTCCCCAGGGAAGCTACGCACACACACCCGGCCATCCACGTGATGTAGAAGAACACATGATCAGACCAGGCCACCTTCTTCCATTGCTCCGTGGTCCAGTTCTGATGCTCGGGCCACTGTTGGTGCTTTGGGTGGTGGACAGGGGTCAGGGGTCAGCATGGGCACCCTGACTGGTCCATACTCCTCAAACTGAGATACTTTGTGTATTCTGACCCCTTTCTATCAGAACCAGCATTAACTTCTGGAGCAGTTTGAGCTCCAGTAGCTCGTCTGATTGATCGGACCACACGGGCCAGCCTTCACTCCCCACGGGCATCAATGAGCCTCGGCCGCCCATGACCCTGTGGCCGGTTCTCCACTGGTCCTTCACTTTTGATAGAGACTGACCACTGCAGACCGGGAACACCCCACAAGAGCTGCAGTTCTGGAGATGCTCTGACCCAGTCGTCTAGCCGTCACAATCTGGCCCTTGCCAAACTCGCTCAAATCCTCACGCTTGCCCATTTTTCCTGCTTCTAACACATCAACTCTGAGGACAACATGTTCACTTGCTGCCTAATATACCCCACCCACTAACAGAGATCATCAGTGTGGTCATAATGTTATGCCTGATCGGTGTAAATCGATGAGATGAAATGTCGTCCCAGGATGAGGTCAGGGGCGTAAATCGTGAAACCCCCCCCCCTAAAAACCATGCTGAGTATTGTAAATAATATAACAATATATACTTAAAATAAATGTGTAAGTAGTAAAACAAAACAAACGCAAACGGGACAAAAAATGCGTTTTAAGTTTAGAAACATTTTGAGTCCCCCCTCCCCCCTTGCCTCACATTGGTTTGATCCACCGTGCACCTCAACTAACGTTACCCATAGACCGCAGAAAAACTACCACACAAGTTTGGGGAGAGAACAAGGCTCTTCAGACAGCAGTTGTGAAACACCAGTAGTAGCTGTCAAGGCTATTTTATTCACTTTAAACGTCAGATGAAGTGAGTCTTTTCTCTTTAATACAGATTAGGCCAAACACTGTTAACATCACTTGCCCACCGCCACCCCGCCCCGCCCCGCTGTACAGTAATAACATCATTTAGTTCAGTTAGAGAACTGACAAAACAATTAAAAACTGAACGAGTCTGCTCAATACAGCACGAGCCGAACGAGCAAACAGCTGACAGACAAGATTATCGAAGATTTGGTTTCAAAGCGTAAAAGCGCCTATTTAAGGGAGTGTGTCATTGGACTGTTTTGTTGTTGTGTTTTTCATTACGAATATAGGCTAATGAACCCAAAATTCAAAAAATTGTCTAATTCTAAACCGTAAGTTCAGTCAGATCTGTGGAGGGTTTTGCTCAATATGATTATAAGTGGCAGATCAGAGGCTTCTGCAGTTTAATATCTAAATATCTGAATATCATAGTATAAAATACTATGTGGAGGACGCAAGATAATTTAATAATTATAATATGACTGCGTGGTGAACCTTAATCGTATTTAAACTTCTATCGCTTTGTGTTGTTGGTCAGATAAAATGATAGAGAAAAGAAAAACGGACATTTGATCATTTTTCAGTTCACCAAAACGGCAAATAAGTACGAAATGTTTTTTTTTTTTGTGGTACACATATCCTTACAAGTACGATTTTGGCTGTATTATTTGTGTCCCCTTCAAAAATTGCTCTTGAGAAATTTCATGTTTATTGTCCCCCCCCCCCCCCCAACTTTTAGATGAAATTTACGCCCCTGGATGAGGTACAGGACTGTGAAGCTTTGGAAGTGTTGATGGAAGGGATCAACACCCCCAAATCAGCACTCAACCAGTACTGACCCACATGCTGAGCCCTCACACACACACCCTGTGTGCCTTCATGCTCCAGTTGCAAACCCGCAGAAGTATTTGTGTTCCTGCGGCCCATGAGTGACCACAGATGGTCTCAGTGCCACAGACCGAGCGGCCGCGTGCAGTTACTGCTCCTGTCAGCTCCACCATCTGTCATCAGGAGCCTTCACTGTCCCCACTGCACTCAATGAAGCAACATTTACCTACACACACACACACACACACACACACACACACACACACTTGCTGTGTCCCTTACACTGACCTGGCTTCAGTTTGATACTGAATCACCTTTGACTGAAACATGACCCGCTTACATTTGTCAGGGATCACAAGATGTCACAGGCCATAATAATATAATATTGTCTGTAAAAAGTGTCTTATAGCTGAAAAACATGATTTCCATTAACCAGTGTGATTTATTTTATTCGTAAAAGCCCTAAACATTAATTTGACTAATTCTACAACATTACATTGTTTATAAATAACTTTTATCTCATAAAAATGTGTCCATAAATCTTGTGTCATCTCTGTTAGCTTTAAAATGGTGGAATGATCTCCCGCCACTGTGTGAGAAACAGGAAATGATGTCACGCACTGATAAGAGCTGGAGTAAAATATTTTAATCTAAAAAGTTCAACAAGATTTTAAAATGTCAAAATTGTTACAATATTAAAAGAAAAACAGAATTGATGATTTAATTAGATTCATCCACCCACCCACCAACCCATCCATCCATTCATCAATCCATCCATCCATCCATCCAACCATCCATCCATCCACCCACCCACCAACCCATCCATCCATTCATCAATCCATCCATCCATCCATCCATCCATCCATCCATCCATCCATCCATCCATCCATCCATCCACCCACCCACCAACCCATCCATCCATTCATCAATCCATCCATCCATCCGCCCAACACCCATCCATCCTTCAATCCATCCATCCCTCCATCCATCCACCCACCCACCAACCCATCCATCCAATCATCAATCAATCCATCCATCCATCCCTCCATCCACCCAACACCCACCCATTCATCCATCCACCCACCCACCAACACCCACCCACAACCCATCCATCCATGCATCCATCCATCCCTCCATCCATCCATCCATCCACCCACCAACCCATCCACCCATCCATTCATCCAAAACCCCCCACCCATCCATCCCTCCATCCACCCACCAACCCATCCACCCATCCATTCATCCAAAACCACCCACCCATCCATCCCTCCATCCACCCACCCACCAACCCATCCATTCATCCAAAACCACCCACCCATCCATCCATCCATCGATCCACCCATCCACCCACCCATCAATCCACCCACCCATTCATCCCTCCATCCCTCCATCCACCCAACAGACCAACACCCACCCATTCATCCATCAATCCATCCATGCATCCATCCATGCATCCATCCATCCATCCAACCATCCCTCCATCCATACAACCACCCATCTATCCCTCCATCCACCAACCAACCCATCCACCCATCCATTCATCCAAAACCACCCATCCATCCCTCCATCCATCCATCCATACATCCATCCCTCCATCCATACATCCATCCCTCCATCCACCCATCCTTCCCTACATCCATCCACCCACCCACCAACCCATCCATCCATCCAAAACCACCCACCCATCAATCTATCCATCCACCCATCCATCTACCCACCCACCCACCCATCAATCCATCTATCCACCCACCTATCAATCCACCCACCCACCCATCAATCCATCTATCCACCCACCTATCAATCCACCCACCCACCCATTAATCCATCCATCCATCCATCCATCCATCTACCCACCCACCCATCCATCCATCCATCCATCCCTCCATCCATCCATACAACCACACATCCATCCCTCCATCCACCAACCAACCCATCCATTCATCCAAAACCACCCATCCATCCCTCCATACATCCCTCCATCCATCCATCCATCCATCCATCCCTCCATCCATCCACCCACCCACCAACCCATCCACCCATCCAAAACCACCCACCCATCAATCCATCTATCCACCCACCTATCAATCCACCCACCCACCCATCCATCCATCCATCCATCTACCCACCCACCCATCAATCAACCCATCCATCCATCTACCCACCCACCCGCCAATCCACCAATCCATCCATCCATCCATCTACCCACCCACCCATCAATCAACCCATCCATCCATCTACCCACCCACCCGCCAATTGATCCATCCATCCATTTATCCATCCATCCATCCATCCATCCATCCATCCATCTACCCACCTACCCATTCCTCCAAGCTGAGTTTTTGGCTAAAAAGTTTAAAATTGTCAACTCTGTTACCAATGAGAGACAGAGTTGACAAACAATACTATAAAGAAATAATTTTTTTTGTTAAAAGTAAAAAAAAAAGGAAGTAACTTGTTTTTGGCAAGCACTGAATTATTAAAATCAAATATGTTTTCAATAAGATACTGGAACAAATTTCTGTTCATGAACAGTTTTTCTTCCTTAACTTTTATGAAATGCAAAATGTATCTCCAATCATAGAATCCCTCGTGTATAATCATAACGCACAAAACACATTTACACACTAGAGCTGCATAAACTAAACCATCCCATATACACCAACATGAAAAGAGAGACAGCAAATGAGTAAAATCTAAGTTTATTTAATTTTAGAAAAAGCAGCAAAAAGTCTTTTACATATACAGTTTCCATCCACAAGCCTTTCAATGAGGCAGAACTGTTTCATACAGCGTAAAGTATAGATTTAAAGAAGCAACATGACGGAAACGCATGTCCATCAGGACCCTGGGGCAGATGAACGATTCATATGACTCATATATTTGCTGACCAATGATAATTCATAATATTTACGGGTCCTCCGGTGAGATTTTGTGTCACTCTACTGTTGAATGTTTAAAACAGCTGTACAACAAAAATCTTTATGCAAAAGGTAATGAAGGTATGCAGACTTCCTGTTTACAAATTACAATCACAGGAAGTTGAACACGGACATTTCGAACACAGTAGCTCATCGTTCTGGAAAAATCCCTTTAAAGTGTGTTCTAAACAGCCTGACATCATCAACATCTGACTCAACCAATGACATGATTTGGGGGCGGGGCTATCTCTTTAACTGGCCAATGGCAGATGGGGGCACTCATTTGCTATTCCATTAGATGCAGTTTCAAGCAGGACATGAGTATGCTGATGGGTTATCATGGAATAACGGAGGACTGGACACATAAATAATGTTTTGTAATGGTCAAGAGGGCAAACGTACATTCAGAACTGTACACGAGCCAATGAAAAGATGTATTGAAAGCAATTCTACAAGCCGCAGATGTCATTTTTGTACAATTTATTCTATATGCTATATACACTATGCACTAAAATAAGGAGGAATACTGTCAGATGAAGGCCATCGGCAGACTGATACGAGCTCTTAAAGGTGCTGTAAGATATAGTTTAAATGGAATAATACATATACAATCTCACTGCAGTCCAGTAGCGTAGCCACATTTACAGATCTCTGACTGCCCGATGATTTCGTCTCATTATAGCAGCGGAAACAACTTATGCTGCGTTCACACCGAACGCGAATAGAGCGTCTGGAGCGAGGGATTTCCATTTTAAGTCTATGTAAAGGTCAATGTGGAGGTCCTGTGGCGCGATGGACGCGATTCGCCTCATTCGCGCGAATGACGCAAATTTGACGCAAATTGAGCGTCTTGCGCGAGTGGTGCTTTTTGCGCATTTGAAGCGATTTGAAGAATCGTAACTTTGGTGTCAATTAACCAATCAGGAGCCTGCTCGCTGCTGTCACATGGTGAAGTGACAATGAGAAACCCGCATAATTTAAAAATACTACTGTTATTGTGTCACAAAATGTAGTTTTAAGAGTTTTCCAGGTGAGAATGCAGTTGTTTAAAGCAGGGGTTTTCAAACTTTATGATGCCAAGGACCCCCAAATATGATGAACATGTGATCTGGTGTGTGTGTGGAGTTGAACATGTGATCTGGTGTGTGTGTGGAGTTGAACATGTGATCTGGTGTGTGTGTGTGGAGTTGAACATGTGATCTGCTGTGTGTGTGGAGTTGAACATGTGATCTGGTGTGTGTGGAGTTGAACATGTGATCTGGTGTGTGTGTGGAGTTGAATATGTGATCTGGTGTGTATGGAGTTAAACATGTGATCTGGTGTGTGTGGAGTTCGACATATGATCTGGTGTGTGTGTGGAGTTGAACATGTGATCTGGTGTGTGTGGAGTTGAACGTGATCTGGTGTGTGTGGAGTTGAACATGTGATCTGGTGTGTGTGTGGAGTTGAACATGTGATCTGGTGTGTGTGGAGTTGAACGTGATCTGGTATGTGTGGAGTTGAACGTGATCTGGTGTGTGTGGAGTTGAACATGTGATCTGGTGTGTGTGGAGTTGAACATATGATCTGGTGTGTGTGGAGTTGAACGTGATCTGGTGTGTGTGGAGTTGAACATGTGATCTGGTGTGTGTGTGGAGTTGAACATGTGATCTGGTGTGTGTGGAGTTGAACATGTGATCTGGTGTGTGTGGAGTTGAACATGAGATCTGGTGTGTGTGGAGTTGAACATGTGATCTGGTGTGTGTGGAGTTGAACATGTGATCTGGTGTGTGTGGAGTTGAACATGTGATCTGGTGTGTGTGGAGTTGAACATGTGATCTGGTGTGTGTGGAGTTGAACATGTGATCTGGTGTGTGTGTGTGTGGAGTTGAACATGTGATCTGGTGTGTGTGGAGTTGAACATGAGATCTGGTGTGTGTGTGGAGTTGAACATGTGATCTGGTGTGTGTGTGGAGTTGAACATGTGATCTGGTGTGTGTGTGGAGTTGAACATGTGATCTGTTGTGTGTGGAGTTGAACATGTGATCTGGTGTGTGTGGAGTTGAACATGTGATCTGGTGTGTGTGTGTGGAGTTGAACATGTGATCTGGTGTGTGTGTGGAGTTGAACGTGATCTGGTGTGTGTGGAGTTGAACATGTGATCTGGTGTTTGTGGAGTTGAACATGTGATCTAGTGTGTGTGGAGTTGAACATGTGATCTGGTGTGTGTGTGGAGTTGAACGTGATCTGGTGTGTGTGGCGTTGAACATGTGATCTGGTGTGTGTGGAGTTGAACATGTGATCTGGTGTGTGTGGAGTTGAACATGTGATCTGGTGTGTGTGGAGTTGAACATGTGATCTGGTGTGTGTGGAGTTGAACATGTGATCATGTGTGTGTGTGGAGTTGAACATGTGATCTGGTGTGTGTGGAGTTGAACATGTGATCTGGTGTGTGTGGAGTTGAACATATGATCTGGTGTGTGTGGAGTTGAACATGTGATCTGGTGTGTGTGGAGTTGAACATGTGATCTGGTGTGTGTGTGGAGTTGAACATGTGATCTGGTGTGTGTGGAGTTGAACATATGATCTGGTGTGTGTGGAGTTGAACATGTGATCTGGTGTGTGTGTGGAGTTGAACATGTGATCTGGTGTGTGTGGAGTTGAACATGTGATCTGGTGTGTGTGTGGAGTTGAACATGTGATCTGGTGTGTGTGTGGAGTTGAACATGTGATCTGGTGTGTGTGGAGTTGAACATGTGATCTGGTGTGTGTGGAGTTGAACATGTGATCTGGTGTGTGTGTGGAGTTGAACGTGATCTGGTGTGTGTGGAGTTGAACATGTGATCTGGTGTTTGTGGAGTTGAACATGTGATCTAGTGTGTGTGGAGTTGAACATGTGATCTGGTGTGTGTGTGGAGTTGAACGTGATCTGGTGTGTGTGGCGTTGAACATGTGATCTGGTGTGTGTGGAGTTGAACATGTGATCTGGTGTGTGTGGAGTTGAACATGTGATCTGGTGTGTGTGGAGTTGAACATGTGATCTGGTGTGTGTGGAGTTGAACATGTGATCATGTGTGTGTGTGGAGTTGAACATGTGATCTGGTGTGTGTGGAGTTGAACATGTGATCTGGTGTGTGTGGAGTTGAACATATGATCTGGTGTGTGTGGAGTTGAACATGTGATCTGGTGTGTGTGGAGTTGAACATGTGATCTGGTGTGTGTGTGTGGAGTTGAACATGTGATCTGGTGTGTGTGGAGTTGAACATATGATCTGGTGTGTGTGGAGTTGAACATGTGATCTGGTGTGTGTGTGGAGTTGAACATGTGATCTGGTGTGTGTGTGGAGTTGAACATGTGATCTGGTGTGTGTGGAGTTGAACATGTGATCTGGTGTGTGTGGAGTTGAACATATGATCTGGTGTGTGTGGAGTTGAACATGTGATCTGGTGTGTGTGTGGAGTTGAACATGTGATCTGGTGTGTGTGGAGTTGAACATGTGATCTGGTGTGTGTGGAGTTGTGAGCTCCAGTGGATCAGGGCGCTTAGCGCTCATTAACCCCGGCGAGAGCAGCCTTTCCTCGGCCAGTCCTTCTGGCTCTGATGTCCTGTGGTGGTTAAACATCAGATATAATTCATCTTGTGTTGATCTAACGGCCCATCTTTACTCTCATGAATCATCATTTGTTGTCTGCCAAATCATTTTGACTGAGGGCAAAGTGAAGTTTCATAACTTTATTCTTTAGGATATTTAACTTTAGACTGGGTTGTGTTTTATGTCATATTTAATTTTATAATGCTGCGTTCACACCAAACGCGAAAATCTCGTCTAGTTGGACGCTTGAACATTTTGAATCCATTCACGCTACAGTGAATTGGACGTGTGTATAAATCGAGTGTCTGAAGTGAAATAGACGTGCGTTCAAGGCGCTCAAGGCGCTTTATTAAAAATATATATTAAACATTAATAGCCACACACATGTGGTCCAGGCAACGCCTACATTATCTTCACTGCATGTGTGTTTAAATATCCTAAAGAATAAAGTTATGAAACTTCACTTTGCCCCAGTGTTAATTTTGACAGCAAATTGTGATTTAGTTTTAGTCATATTTTAGTCGCCTGAATTGTTTTGAGTTTTAGTCTAGTTTTAGTCTCCTAAAATCTAATGAGTTTAGTTAAATTGTAATACATTAAGCATTTAAGCGTCACATAACCGACTGACACTTGAACTGACATTTTGACATCATTTTGTTTTTGACATTAAAAATACACGAAAGAGCTCAATTCACTTTTGTGTTTGTTTTTTAAAAACATCTATATAGTTTTTATAACTCTGTATTTCTGTTTTAGTCAGTAGGCCATTTCAGGTTAAGCTAAAGCTTCAAATAAGTTTATTTATTTATTTTAATTTCAAGTAATTAAGTTTTTTAAAATGGTTTTAGTGAACTATTATAACTCTGATACGTTATTGAATATGTGTCAAATACTGGTCTTTCCTCCTGAATATGAATTAAATGGGAAGGATATTAAATATAGTTGATTGTGTAACCAAAAACGAACATATAGACGGTTTCAGCGGACGCGTGTGTTGCCACGGTTACACGTCTGGCCTGAAGTTAACTTCCGGTCTGTGTTTGTTTATCGGTCTGGCAAGGGGATAGTATGGCGCACTACTCAGTAGAAACACATTTTTGACATACTATTCTTGGATAACATGATATAAATATTAACTATCAAGCAGAGAGAATATGACACCAGCGCAAAAACAGTGCGACTCACCAAAAAGCCTTAAATAAATATCCAGCATACGAGAGCAGCGTCTAATGTCATTTAGACTGTATGTCTAATGTCATTTACTTGTTATTTATTTAGCTTGTTATCAGAAATAATCTACTCTAGAGGAACTTATTCTGGCTGTGTTTAATGTTACACTTGGCATTAACATGCGATCACCGTGATCATCAGCCAATCAGGACACGGCGAGTTTACATTTGTTCACATCAAGTGGTCGCCATCTGGATGACTGATCGGATTTATGTTCCCCGCAAAATATTTAAATGTGCCTTTATCACGGAGTGCAAAACAACTTTCACTTTGTCCTCTATTAATGGCAGTGCCCATAGAGCACGGGATTTTTTGTGATGCATTCATACAAATCGACCAGCAGCCATATCACCCTGTAGCCCAAGACTGGTTTCCCACTGAAGCTAAGCAGGGCTGAGGCTGGTCAATACCTGGATGGGAGACCAACTGGGAAAACTAGGCTTCTGCTGGTAGAAGTGTTAGTGAGGCCAGCAGGGGGCGCTCACCCTGTGCTCTGTGTGGGTCCTAACACCCCAGTATAGTGATGGGGACACTATACTATAACAAGCACCGTCCTTCCGATGAGACGTTAAACCGAGGTCCTGACTCTCTGTGGTCATTAAAAATCCCAGGATGCCCATCGATAAAGAGTAGGAGTGTAACCCCGGCATCCTGGCCAAATTTGCCCATTGGCCCCTGTCCATCATGGCCTCCTAATCATCCCCATATATATACACGATTGGCATCATCCCTCAGTATGCTCTCCACCAATCAGCTGGTGTGTGTGGTGGGCGTACTGGCACAAAATGGCTGCCGTCGCATCATCCAGGTGGAGCTGCACATTGGTGGTGGTTGAGGAGATTCCCCCCCTTCTATGTAAAGCGCTTTGAGTGCCTTGAAAAGCGCTATATAAATGTAACAAATTATTATTATTATTATACAATCAATCTCAAATAGGGAACTTTATCTACATGTTAACTTTCCCAACATTAATCTTATGTTATAAAACAAAGAAACATGTTATTCCGATGCATTGCATAATTGAAGCATTTATAGATACTGTACAGAAAACGGCATTACACGGTCTTTAAAGGGTTAGTTCACCCAAAAATGTTAATTCTGTCATTATTACTCTCCCTCGTGTCGTTCCAAACCTGTAAGACCTTCGTTCATCTTCGGAACACAACTTAAGATATTTCTCTTCTTCTCTACGGTCTTACGGGTTGGGTCGACATGAGGGTGAGTAATTAATGTATGAATTTACATTTTTGGGTGAACTAACCCTTTAAGGGGGGCATTTCCCCCCCTCTATATTGCAGACAGAAATGGGAGATTATTTATAATAAACATGCTCAAACAATAAAACCATGTAAATTAAGATAATGCTGCCCAATTAAAGTGAAAGATGATAGCGCATAAGAAAGATAACGCAGCCTCTGTTGTGGTTGATTCTTTGCGGACGTCTACCGGAAGTGAAGTTTGGGCCACAAAAGCGCGCATGCGCAGTAACGCTTGTTTATGTTGTTGCCGTTGAAACCGTCTATAATGTGTGACTTTTAATGATAAACAAGCTAGAAATACACCGGGACTCTTATTTTGAAATGTTTGCACCTCTGTTGCAGTTGCAGGAGCTCATTCAGGTTCAGGAGATAAAATATGCATTGTTACAGCCGTCTAAAACACATTACTAGGACATCAGTTCTGACTGGATCTCTTCCCTAATCGACCCTCCCTAACATTTTCCTCTCGTTTTGTATAGTTTTTTTCATCCAACAATAGTTTTTATTTAGTTATCGTCTCGTTTTCGTCAGTGAAAAAAGGTTGTTGATGAAAATTATGACGAAAATTATTCGTCAACAAAATTAACACTGATTTGCCCTCAGTCAAAATGATTTGGCAGACAACAAATGATGATTCATGAGAGGAAAAGGGCCGTTAGATCAGCACAAGATGAGTTATATCTGAGGTTTAACCATGATGGTGTTTATATAATGTAAACGAATGAGTTCTGTCTCTAGTGGCCGGTCCATGAACTGCAGTTTAACTCACTTCAGGAGAAACTGCGGGAGGAGATGTGATCGTCTTTACATTGACTTAACACTGAAATCGCTCGCTCCAGACGCTCTGTTCGCATTCGGTGTGAACGCAGCAGGAAAATGCTCCGTCATACAGATGAGAGAAGTGCATCATGGGAAACTGTAAGGGATCTGTTTTTACTTGTGCTTTTGTAAAATAAATATTTATTTTATTCGAGTCTGAATCCTCGTGTAAAACTGAACAAAACAAATGTTGGTATTTTGAATGGGTCACAGACACTTATGCATATTAATTTAATTCTAATTTACATAATTTTAATGTTATATATATATATTGTGGCCCCCTCATTTGAAGAAGAATTAAAGTCTGGCTACGCCACAGCCTGACAGATATCAAAGAAACACGTGCGGTAAGAAAAGAGCTTGAGCCAATCAGAAACACTCTCCACCTGTCAATCATCGTGTGTGTCCTGTTGAGAGCCCGCCCCTTTAATATCAGACAGAAGCTCCTCTCGGAGTTCACACTGCAAACTGATCTCGTGATTAACATGTGCCTCTAAATCTCAGAGTCTGGCGCTGGGAATGAGGTTCACTGAAGATTCACATCGCACAGAGTATATTCAGAAATCCTCTTAGATCAGCCACAGCGATCGATCCTCCCATAATGCACTGCTGCACATGATGGAATGCCCTAGAAACACCCTAGCAATGCTTTGACAACACTCTAGCAACCCCCAGAAGACCCTGGCAACTGCCTAGCAACACCATAGGAACAGCCTATCTATCTATCTATCTATCTATCTATCTATCTATCTATCTATCTATCTATCTATCTATCTATCTATCTATCTATCTATCTATCTATCTATCTATCTATCTATCTATCTATCTATCTATCTATCTATCTATCTATCCTTCCATCTCTGTCTGTCGTTATATCATCCATCCAACCATCCATCCATCCTTCAATCTCTGTCTGTCGTTGTATTCATCCATCCATCAATCCATCCATCCTTCCATCTCTGTCTGTCATTATATTCATCCATCAATCCATTCATCCTTCCATCTCTGTCTGTCGTTATATTCATCCATCCATCAATCCATCCATCCTTCCATCTCTGTCTGTCATTATATTCATCCATCCATCAATCCATCCATCCTTCAATCTCTGTCTGTCGTTGTATTCATCCATCCATCAATCCATCCATCCTTCCATCTCTGTCTGTCATTATATTCATCCATCAATCCATTCATCCTTCCATCTCTGTCTGTCGTTATATTCATCCATCCATCAATCCATCCATCCTTCCATCTCTGTCTGTCATTATATTCATCCATCCATCAATCCATCCATCCTTCCATCTCTGTCTGTCATTATATCCATCCATCCATCCTTCCATCTCTGTCTGTCGGTATATTCATCCATCCATCCATCCATCCATCCATCCATCCATCCATCCATCCATCCATCCATCCATCCATCCTTCCATCCATCCATCCATCCATCCATCCATCCATCCATCCATCCATCTAATCTGTTTGTCATTATATCCATCCATCCATCCATCCATCCATCTAATCTGTTTGTCATTATATCCATCCATCCATCTAATCTGTTTGTCATTATATCCATTCATCCATCCATCCATCTAATCTGTCTGTCATTATATCCATCCATCCATCCATCTATCCATCTAATCTGTCTGTCATTATATCCATCCATCCATCCATCCATCTAATCTGTCTGTCATTATATCCATCCATTTAATCTGTCTGTCATTATATCCATCCATTTAATCTGTTTGTCATTATATCCATCCATCCATCCATCCATCTAATCTGTTTGTCATTATATCCATCCATCCATCCATCCATCCATCCATCTAATCTGTTTGTCATTATATCCATCCATCCATCTAATCTGTTTGTCATTATATCCATTCATCCATCCATCCATCTAATCTGTCTGTCATTATATCCATCCATCCATCAATCCATCCATCCATCCATCGTTCAATGCATCCATCTAATCTGTTTGTCATTATATCCATCCATCCATCCATCCATCCATCCATCCATCCATCTATCCATCTAATCTGTCTGTCATTATATCCATCCATCCATCCATCCATCCATCTAATCTGTCTGTCATTATATCCATCCATTTAATCTGTCTGTCATTATATCCATCCATTTAATCTGTCTGCCGTTATACACCATCCATATGTACATACGTATACGTACATCCATCCATCCATCCATCCATCCATCCATCCATCCATCCATCCATCTAATCTGTCTGTCATTATATCCATCCATCCATTCATCCATCTATGTCTGTCTGTCTGTCTGTCTGCCCATCCGATCGCCCATCCATCTTCTATCTATGATAAAAATGATTCCATCAATATTGTTCTTCCATTATCGCTCTTTTACATTTAGAACAAACTATATAATTATTGTTATACTTCTCATGCTCGGTGTGGACGGGCCTCAGGTATTTGAGAGTCTGAACGTTAAATCGTCTCACGCGTTAATCAGGAAATCAGGATGCAAATAATATTTCTTAACTTACGCAATCATATTTTTTGAGTGCTTCGTTCGCGGTACCATGAATGTGAAGAATGTTTACATTCACTGATCACATTATACAGGTTAATAAGTGTAACGTTACTTAATTCATAAAAGAGTCCGTAGCAAAATAACACCCTCAGTGTTTGGGTGCGCATCTAAAGAGTCCGTTATACTCGCGTGGTGGAGTGTCCGTGCGGGAGACCCGAGCTGCTCGGAGTGCTGTTCCCGAACGCGTTAAAGGGATTGTGATACGACGGCTGCATCCCCGCAAACGAACTGGGAATCATCGTGATGGTGTTGGGCGCCATGAGCGGCACGTCGTCGGGCGAGCGGCGTAACGTGAGCGCGTAGTCGGGCGGACAGGTCAGGCGGATCATGTCGTGGCCCTGCAGCGAGTCGCAGTCGTGGTCGTGGTCGTGGTCGAGGTCCAGCTGTTTCATCTGTAGGGACATCAACTCCTCGCTCGGCACGCGGGGAATGTCGTTGGCGAGGTTCCTCGGAGGACTGAGCCGGCGGCTTGACTCCAGCCGGTGTTTGTCCTTCTTGTAGTAGAGCGCCGCGAACGCCAGGATGTTCAAGAAGAGCAATGACGCGCCCACGGCGATCGTCACGCTCAGCTCGGTGGAGTAATCTCGAGCCTCGATGATGACCGTCCCGTCCGCGTGCTCTGATGTCTTCTGCTGATCCGACATCTGTTTGGTGTTGGCCGGAGGAGCAGGCGGATGGCGAGTGGTGGAAGGCCAGAGTTTGTTGGACAGGCGTTTGGTGTAGGAGAAGGGCGTCGTGTCTTGCGGTGGGATTTTGGTCGTCGATGAGACGTACTGGAAGAGCTCGTTGATGTTGTGCAAGTGCGGGACCAACTCCAGCCAGAAGGCGATCTTGGTGGCTCTGTAGTGGTCGCGCACGCGAGGCTTCAGGCCGATGTGCAGGTACAGCTGGTCTTTAGGGTTGTACTTGGACCACGCCACCTCCTCAAAGCGGTTCGGTTTCGTGTGGATGAACTTTGTGTCTTGAGGAACTGGTTGATTCGGGTCTCTGTAAAGCACATCAACACAATATGCCTTTAAAAGTGCAAAGTACTGTAGTGGCAAAAAGTGATGAGTTTTTTTTATGACCCTACAAGTTTAATTAAAGTGGTCAGATGACCCAGTCAGTTGCGATTGGTCAGATGACCCAGTCAGATGCAATTGGTCAGATGACCCAGTCATTTGCGATTGGTCAGATGACCCAGTCAGATGCGATTGGTTAGAAGACCCAGTCAGATGCAATTGGTCAGATGACCCAGTCATTTGCGATCGGTCAGATGACCCAGTCAGATGCGATTGGTTAGATGACCCAGTCAGTTGCGATTGGTCAGATGACACAGTCATTTGCGATTGGTCAGATGACCCAGTCAGTTGCGATTGGTCAGATGACCCAGTCAGTTGCAATTGGTCAGATGAACCAGTCAGTTGCGATTGGTCAGATGACACAGTCGGTTGCGATTGTTTAGATGACACAGTCGGTTGCAATTGTTCAGATGACACAGTCGGTTGCGATCGGTTAGATGACCCAGTCAGTTGCGATTGGTCAGATGACCCAGTCAGTTGCGATTGGTCAGATGAACCAGTCAGTTGCGATTGGTCAGATGACACAGTCGGTTGCGATTGTTTAGATGACACAGTCGGTTGCGATTGGTCAGATGACACAGTCGGTTGCAATTGTTTAGATGACACAGTCGTTTGCGATTGGTCAGATAACCCAGTCGGTTGCGATTGGTCAGATGACACAGTCAGATGCGATTGGTCAGATGACACAGTCGGTTGCGATTGGTCAGATGACCCAGTCGGTTGCGATTGTTTAGATGACACAGTCGGTTGCGATTGGTCAGATGACCAAGTTAGTTGCGATTGGTTAGATGACCCAGTCAGTTGCGATTGGTCAGATGACCCAGTCAGTTGCGATTGGTCAGATGACACAGTCAGATGCGATTGGTCAGATGACACAGTCAGTTGCGATTGGTCAGATGACCCAGTCAGTTGCGATTGGTCAGATGACACAGTCAGTTGCGATTGGTCAGATGACACAGTCAGATGCGATTGGTCAGATGACACAGTCAGTTGCGATTGGTCAGATGACACAGTCAGATGCGATTGGTCAGATGACACAGTCAGTTGCGATTGGTCAGATGACCCAGTCAGATGCGATTGGTCAGATGACACAGTCAGATGCGATTGGTCAGATGACACAGTCAGTTGCGATTGGTCAGATGACACAGTCAGTTGCGATTGGTCAGATGACACAGTCAGTTGCGATTGGTCAGATGACACAGTCAGTTGCGATTGGTCAGATGACACAGTCAGTTGCGATTGGTCAGATGACACAGTCAGATGCGATTGGTCAGATGACACAGTCAGATGCGATTGGTCAGATGGCACAGTCAGTTGCGATTGGTCAGATGACACAGTCAGATGCGATTGGTCAGATGACACAGTCAGTTGCGATTGGTCAGATGACCCAGTCAGATGCGATTGGTCAGATGACACAGTCAGATGCGATTGGTCAGATGACACAGTCAGATGCGATTGGTCAGATGACACAGTCAGATGCGATTGGTCAGATGACACAGTCAGATGCGATTGGTCAGATGACCCAGTCAGTTGCGATTGGTCAGATGACACAGTCAGTTGCGATTGGTCAGATGACACAGTCAGATGCGATTGGTCAGATGACACAGTCAGATGCGATTGGTCAGATGACACAGTCAGATGCGATTGGTCAGATGACACAGTCAGATGCGATTGGTCAGATGACACAGTCAGTTGCGATTGGTCAGATGACCCAGTCAGTTGCGATTGGTCAGATGACACAGTCAGATGCGATTGGTCAGATGACACAGTCAGTTGCGATTGGTCAGATGACCCAGTCAGATGCGATTGGTCAGATGACACAGTCAGTTGCGATTGGTCAGATGACACAGTCAGATGCGATTGGTCAGATGACACAGTCAGTTGCGATTGGTCAGATGACCCAGTCAGTTGCGATTGGTCAGATGACCCAGTCAGATGCGATTGGTCAGATGACACAGTCAGTTGCGATTGGTCAGATGACACAGTCAGATGCGATTGGTCAGATGACACAGTCAGTTGCGATTGGTCAGATGACACAGTCAGATGCGATTGGTCAGATGACACAGTCAGTTGCGATTGGTCAGATGACACAGTCAGATGCGATTGGTCAGATGACACAGTCAGATGCGATTGGTCAGATGACACAGTCAGTTGCGATTGGTCAGATGACCCAGTCAGATGCGATTGGTCAGATGACACAGTCAGTTGCGATTGGTCAGATGACACAGTCAGATGCGATTGGTCAGATGACACAGTCAGTTGCGATTGGTCAGATGACCCAGTCAGATGCGATTGGTCAGATGACACAGTCAGATGCGATTGGTCAGATGACACAGTCAGATGCGATTGGTCAGATGACACAGTCAGATGCGATTGGTCAGATGACACAGTCAGTTGCGATTGGTCAGATGACACAGTCAGATGCGATTGGTCAGATGACACAGTCAGATGCAATTGGTCAGATGGCACAGTCAGTTGCGATTGGTCAGATGACACAGTCAGTTGCGATTGGTCAGATGACCCAGTCAGTTGCGATTGGTCAGATGACACAGTCAGATGCGATTGGTCAGATGACACAGTCAGTTGCGATTGGTCAGATGACCCAGTCAGATGCGATTGGTCAGATGACACAGTCAGTTGCGATTGGTCAGATGACACAGTCAGTTGCGATTGGTCAGATGAGCCAGTCACATGCGATTGGTCAGATGACCCAGTCATTTGCGATTGGTCAGATGACACAGTCAGATGCGATTGGTCAGATGACCCAGTCAGTTGCGATTGGTCAGATGACACAGTCAGATGCGATTGGTCAGATGACACAGTCAGATGCGATTGGTCAGATGACCCAGTCAGTTGCGATTGGTCAGATGACACAGTCAGATGCGATTGGTCAGATGACACAGTCAGATGCGATTGGTCAGATGACACAGTCACATGCGATTGGTCAGATGACCCAGTCATTTGCGATTGGTCAGATGACACAGTCAGATGCGATTGGTCAGATGACCCAGTCAGTTGCGATTGGTCAGATGACACAGTCAGATGCGATTGGTCAGATGACACAGTCAGATGCGATTGGTCAGATGACCCAGTCAGTTGCGATTGGTCAGATGACACAGTCAGATGCGATTGGTCAGATGACACAGTCAGATGCGATTGGTCAGATGACACAGTCAGATGCGATTGGTCAGATGACACAGTCACATGCGATTGGTCAGATGACCCAGTCATTTGCGATTGGTCAGATGACACAGTCAGATGCGATTGGTCAGATGACCCAGTCAGTTGCGATTGGTCAGATGACACAGTCAGATGCGATTGGTCAGATGACACAGTCAGATGCGATTGGTCAGATGACCCAGTCAGTTGCGATTGGTCAGATGACACAGTCAGATGCGATTGGTCAGATGACACAGTCAGATGCGATTGGTCAGATGACACAGTCACATGCGATTGGTCAGATGACCCAGTCATTTGCGATTGGTCAGATGACACAGTCAGATGCGATTGGTCAGATGACCCAGTCAGTTGCGATTGGTCAGATGACACAGTCAGTTGCGATTGGTCAGATGAGCCAGTCAGATGCGATTGGTCAGATGACACAGTCAGATGCGATTGGTCAGATGACACAGTCACATGCGATTGGTCAGATGACCCAGTCATTTGCGATTGGTCAGATGACACAGTCAGATGCGATTGGTCAGATGACCCAGTCAGTTGCGATTGGTCAGATGACACAGTCAGATGCGATTTGTTAGATGACACAGTCAGTTGCGATTGGTCAGATGACACAGTCAGTTGCGATTGGTCAGATGACCCAGTCAGTTGCGATTGGTCAGATGACACAGTCAGTTGCGATTGGTCAGATGACACAGTCAGATGCGATTGGTCAGATGATACAGTCAGTTGCGATTGGTCAGATGACACAGTCAGATGCGATTGGTCAGATGACACAGTCAGTTGCGATTGGTAAGATGACACAGTCAGTTGCGATTGGTCAGATGACACAGTCAGTTGCGATTGGTCAGATGACCCAGTCAGTTGCGATTGGTCAGATGACCCAGTCAGTTGCGATTGGTCAGATGACACAGTCAGTTGCGATTGGTCAGATGACACAGTCAGATGCGATTGGTCAGATGACAGAGTCAGTTGCGATTGGTCAGATGACACAGTCAGTTGCGATTGGTCAGATGACACAGTCAGATGCGATTTGTTAGATGACACAGTCAGTTGCGATTGGTAAGATGACACAGTCAGATGCGATTGGTCAGATGACAGAGTCAGTTGCGATTGGTCAGATGACACAGTCAGTTGCGATTGGTCAGATGACACAGTCAGATGCGATTGGTCAGATGACACAGTCAGATGCGATTGGTCAGATGACACAGTCAGATGCGATTGGTCAGATGACACAGTCAGATGCGATTTGTTAGATGACACAGTCAGTTGCGATTGGTCAGATGACACAGTCAGTTGCGATTGGTCAGATGACCCAGTCAGTTGCGATTGGTCAGATGACACAGTCAGTTGCGATTGGTCAGATGACACAGTCAGATGCGATTGGTCAGATGACACAGTCAGATGCGATTGGTCAGATGACACAGTCAGTTGCGATTGGTAAGATGACACAGTCAGTTGCGATTGGTCAGATGACACAGTCAGTTGCGATTGGTCAGATGACACAGTCAGATGCGATTGGTTAGACGACACAGTCAGCTGCGATTGGTCAGATGACACAGTCAGTTGCGATTGGTCAGATGACCCAGTCAGTTGCGATTGGTAAGATGACACAGTCAGTTGCGATTGGTCAGATGACACAGTCAGTTGCGATTGGTCAGATGACACAGTCAGATGCGATTGGTCAGATGACACAGTCAGATGCGATTGGTTAGACGACACAGTCAGCTGCGATTGGTCAGATGACACAGTCAGTTGCGATTGGTAAGATGACACAGTCAGTTGCGATTGGTCAGATGACACAGTCAGTTGCGATTGGTCAGATGACACAGTCAGATGCGATTGGTCAGATGACACAGTCAGATGCGATTGGTTAGACGACACAGTCAGCTGCGATTGGTCAGATGACACAGTCAGTTGCGATTGGTCAGATGACACAGTCAGTTGCGATTGGTCAGATGACACAGTCAGATGCGATTGGTTAGACGACACAGTCAGCTGCGATTGGTCAGATGACACAGTCAGTTGCGATTGGTCAGATGACCCAGTCAGTTGCGATTGGTCAGATGACACAGTCAGATGCGATTGGTCAGATGACACAGTCAGTTGCGATTGGTAAGATGACACAGTCAGTTGCGATTGGTCAGATGACACAGTCAGTTGCGATTGGTCAGATGACACAGTCAGATGCGATTGGTCAGATGACACAGTCAGTTGCGATTGGTCAGATGACACAGTCAGTTGCGATTGGTCAGATGACACAAGTCAGTTGCGATTGGTCAGATGACAGTCAGTTGCGATTGGTCAGATGACAAAGTCAGTTGTGATTGGTCAGATGACACAGTCAGATGCGATTGGTCAGATGACACAGTCAGATGCGATTGGTCAGATGACACAGTCAGATGCGATTGGTCAGATGACACAGTCAGATGCGATTGGTCAGATGACACAGTCAGTTGCGATTGGTCAGATGACACAGTCAGTTGCGATTGGTCAGATGACACAGTCAGTTGCGATTGGTCAGATGACACAGTCAGATGCGATTGGTCAGATGACACAGTCAGATGCGATTGGTCAGATGACCCAGTCAGTTGCGATTGGTCAGATGACACAGTCAGATGTGATTGGTCAGATGACACAGTCAGATGCGATTTGTCAGATGACCCAGTCAGTTGCGATTGGTCAGATGACACAGTCAGTTGCGATTGGTCAGATGACACAGTCAGATGTGATTGGTCAGATGACACAGTCAGATGCGATTGGTCAGATGATACAGTCAGTTGCGATTGGTCAGATGACACAGTCAGATGCGATTGGTCAGATGACACAGTCAGATGCGATTGGTCAGATGACACAGTCAGATGTGATTGGTCAGATGACACAGTCAGATGCGATTTGTCAGATGACCCAGTCAGTTGCGATTGGTCAGATGACACAGTCAGTTGCGATTGGTCAGATGACACAGTCAGATGCGATTGGTCAGATGACCCAGTCAGTTGCGATTGGTCAGATGACACAGTCAGATGTGATTGGTCAGATGACACAGTCAGATGCGATTGGTCAGATGACACAGTCAGATGTGATTGGTCAGATGACACAGTCAGATGCGATTGGTCAGATGACACAGTCAGATGTGATTGGTCAGATGACACAGTCAGATGCGATTGGTCAGATGACCCAGTCAGTTGCGATTGGTCAGATGACACAGTCAGTTGCGATTGGTCAGATGACACAGTCAGATGCGATTGGTCAGATGACCCAGTCAGTTGCGATTGGTCAGATGACACAGTCAGATGTGATTGGTCAGATGACACAGTCAGATGCGATTGGTCAGATGACACAGTCAGATGCGATTGGTCAGATGACCCAGTCAGTTGCGATTGGTCAGATGACACAGTCAGATGCGATTGGTCAGATGACACAGTCAGATGTGATTGGTCAGATGACACAGTCAGATGCGATTTGTCAGATGACCCAGTCAGTTGCGATTGGTCAGATGACACAGTCAGTTGCGATTGGTCAGATGACACAGTCAGATGCGATTGGTCAGATGACCCAGTCAGTTGCGATTGGTCAGATGACACAGTCAGATGTGATTGGTCAGATGACACAGTCAGATGCGATTGGTCAGATGACACAGTCAGATGCGATTGGTCAGATGACCCAGTCAGTTGCGATTGGTCAGATGACACAGTCAGATGTGATTGGTCAGATGACACAGTCAGATGCGATTGGTCAGATGATACAGTCAGTTGCGATTGGTCAGATGACACAGTCAGATGCGATTGGTCAGATGACACAGTCAGATGCGATTGGTCAGATGACACAGTCAGATGCGATTGGTAAGATGACACAGTCAGTTGCGATTGGTCAGATGACACAGTCAGTTGCGATTGGTCAGATGACCCAGTCAGTTGCGATTGGTCAGATGACACAGTCAGTTGCGATTGGTCAGATGACACAGTCAGTTGCGATTGGTCAGATGACACAGTCAGTTTTTGATTGGTCAGATGACCCAGTCAGTTGCGATTGGTCAGATGACACAGTCAGTTGCGATTGGTCAGATGACACAGTCAGTTGCGATTGGTCAGATGACAAAGTCAGATGCGATTGGTCAGATGACACAGTCAGATGCGATTGGTCAGATGACACAGTCAGATGCGATTGGTCAGATGACACAGTCAGTTGCGATTGGTCAGATGACACAGTCAGATGCGATTGGTCAGATGACACAGTCAGATGCGATTGGTCAGATGACACAGTCAGTTGCGATTGGTCAGATGACCCAGTCAGTTGCGATTGGTCAGATGACACAGTCAGTTGCGATTGGTCAGATGACACAGTCAGTTGCGATTGGTAAGATGACCCAGTCAGATGCGATTGGTCAGATGACACAGTCAGTTGCGATTGGTCAGATGACCCAGTCAGTTGCGATTGGTCAGATGACACAGTCAGTTGCGATTGGTCAGATGACCCAGTCAGTTGCGATTGGTCAGATGACACAGTCAGATGCGATTGGTCAGATGACACAGTCAGTTGCGATTGGTCAGATGACACAGTCAGATGCGATTGGTCAGATGACACAGTCAGTTGCGATTGGTCAGATGACACA
>CM042243.1:2058568-2106068 GCA_023566225.1 Romanogobio albipinnatus | reverse complement strand
CTGCCACCTACTGGCGGTTTACTTTTATGTTTAAACATTCTTTCCAACTTTTCTTATTTGTATATTCAAAAATATTTAAAACAATCTCATAACATTTTTTTATGCAGTTGTAATTTTTCAGTGTAAATTATTTAATTTGATTGGTAACAGCCCTACAGTATCTTATTATATTTATAGATCAAATTTAAGAAAATAAACTGAAAGCTGAAGCATAGCCTATATTTGATAACATTATGGAAAAAATGCACTTTATAAAAGGTAAAAATATCAAAGATATGCAGATTTATGCTGATTTGTTGAGAATATTTCTTCAGAATAAATCATATTTACAACACACACACACACAAAATCCAGACAAGCACGTGAACAGGCTTAATGTCGAGGAGAAAAAAAAAGTGTCTGGTAAAAAGTCACAGTGGCTGGTGGTCAAAAAAGTTAATTTCAGGCCCTGCACACACACACACACACACACACACACACACACACACACACACACACACACACACACACTCGGGCACATCATGAGCTGCTTGCGTGTAAACGAACACAACGCTGCGCTTCACTCTGAAACACGCAGCGCACACACTCCTGCAGTTACAGTGAGGAAAATAAGTATTTGAACACCCTGCTATTTTGCAAATTCTCCCACTTGGAAATCATGGAGGGTCTGAAATTGTCATCATAGGAGCATGTCCACTGTGAGAGACATAATCTAAAAAAAAAATCCAGAAATCACAATATATGATTTTTTAACTATTTATTTGTATGATACAGCTGCAAATAAGTATTTGAACACCTGTCTATCAGCTAGAATTCTGACCCTCAAAGACCTGTTAGTCTGCCTTTAAAATGTCCACCTCCACTCCATTTATTATCCTAAATTAGATGCACCTGTTTGAGGTCGTTAGCTGCATAAAGACACCTGTCCACCCCATACAATCAGTAAGAATCCAACTACTAACATGGCCAAGACCAAAGAGCTGTCCAAAGACACTAGAGACAAAATTGTACACCTCCACAAGGCTGGAAAGGGCTGCGGGGAAATTGCCAAGCAGCTTGGTGAAAAAAGCTCCACTGTTGGAGCAATCATTAGAAAATGGAAGAAGCTAAACATGACTGTCAATCTCCCTCGGACTGGGGCTCCATGCAAGATCTCACCTCGTGGGGTCTCAATGATCCTAAGAAAGGTGAGAAATCAGCCCAGAACTACACGGGAGGAGCTGGTCAATGAGCTGAAAAGAGCTGGGACCACCGTTTCCAAGGTTACTGTTGGTAATACACTAAGACGTCATGGTTTGAAATCATGCATGGCACGGAAGGTTCCCCTGCTTAAACCAGCACATGTCAAGGCCCGTCTTAAGTTTGCCAATGACCATTTGGATGATCCAGAGGAGTCATGGGAGAAAGTCATGTGGTCAGATGAGACCAAAATAGAACTTTTTGGTCATAATTCCACTAAACGTGTTTGGAGGAAGAAGAATGATGAGTACCATCCCAAGAACACCATCCCTACTGTGAAGCATGGGGGGGGGGGGGGGTAGCATCATGCTTTGGGGGTGTTTTTCTGCACATGGGACAGGGCGACTGCACTGTATTAAGGAGAGGATGACCGGGGCCATGTATTGCCAGATTTTGGGGAACAACCTCCTTCCCTCAGTTAGAGCATTGAAGATGGGTCGAGGCTGGGTCTTCCAACATGACAATGACCCGAAGCACACAGCCAGGATAACCAAGGAGTGGCTCTGTAAGAAGCATATCAAGGTTCTGGCGTGGCCTAGCCAGTCTCCAGACCTAAACCCAATAGAGAATCTTTGGAGGAGCTCAAACTCCGTGTTTCTCAGCGACAGGCCAGAAACCTGACTGATCTAGAGAAGATCTGTGTGGAGGAGTGGGCCAAAATCCCTCCTGCAGTGCAAACCTGCTGAAAAACTACAGGAAACCTTTGACCTCTGTAATTGCAAACAAAGGCTACTGTACCAAATATTAACATTGATTTTCTCAGGTGTTCAAATACTTTTTTGCAGCTGTATCATACACATAAATAGTTAAAAAATCATACATTGTGATTTCTGGATTTTGTTTTTTAGATTATGTCTCTCACAGTGGACATGCACCTACGATGACGATGAATTTCAGACCCTCCATGATTTCCAAGTGGGAGAACTTGCAAAATAGCAGGGTGTTCAAATACTCGCAAGCGCGATGACCCGTACAGACCTTCAGAATAGTGTGAGAGGGTCAGCAGACTGACACACGAGGCCCCTGCGCCAGAGCCGAATATAGTCACTCGCTCGGGGTCGCCGCTGAAGGCCTGGATGTTCTCCTTCACCCAGCGCAGAGCCTGGATCTGATCCAGCAGGCCGTAGTTCCCCTTCGCTGCCTGGTCTCCGGTGCTGAGGAAACCTGCAACACAACACATCTGAGGATCAGCACATGCTGGACACACGTTTGGTGGACGCATACATCACTGAATCAGGTCCAGGGCCATTATCAACTTATATACAATTATATATACAGTACCGGTCAAAAGTTACTAGACATTATTATTCTAAAAACTGACCAAAAGTAACAGACATTTATAATGTTACACATGATCATTTTTGTAATAAATTCTATTGATCAAACTTACCTGAGAAATCAAATGTATCCACAGAAATATGAACACTGCTAATAATCATAAATGTGTGTTGATCATCAGATCCTCATATGAGAATGATCAGTGAAGGGTCATGTGACTCTGAAGACTGGAGAAATGATGATAAATTCAGCTTTGATCACAGGAAATAAATTATATTTCAAAGTATATTCAAATAGAAAACCATTACTTTTAAATTGTAATAATATTTCACAATATTCCATTTTTGGTCAAATAAATGCAGCCTTGATGAGCAAAAGAGACTCTTTGAAAAACATTAAAAATAGTACACTCTAAAAAATGCTGGGTTAAAAACAACCCAAGTTGGGTTGAAAATGGACAAACCCAGCAATTGGGTTGTTTTAAGCAAACATTTAACCCAATTGCTGGGTTTGTCCATTTTCAACCCAACTTGGGTTGTTTTTAACCCAGCATTTTTTAGAGTGTACTATTTCCAAACTTTTGACCGGTACTGTATATATTATTTATCACTTTATTTCAGTTAGCTCAATTGTTAATTTTCAATTTAACTTCAAGTATTAAAATGCCACTTAAACTGAAATAAAATAAATAAAAACTATGTAGGCATACTAAAATAATAATAATAAAAATGACAGCAAAAATGACTTACTAAAACTTTAACTAAAGTTAAAATGAAAACAGAATAGACTATAAAACAATAGGAAACAGAAAATATAAATATAAAATCAAACTATAAAAACTATAATTGTATGTCAATGATAGATAATAATAATAATATAATTGACCAAAGATAATTTGTATGTCTATATAGCTTTTATTTCAGTTTTAGCTCAACTATAATTTAACAAATAACACTTCAATGAGGCAAGAGATATAAAATATTAAATATTGTGCACATTCACTCGTACAGAGGAAACGGAATATAAATCAAAATATTTATAAAAACGATATAATAGCAAAATTAGAAAAATAAGAAATATAAATATGGCATCACTGTGAGAAAAACCCAATTGTAACCTTTATTTTCTTAATGTTTCATGTCATACATGTATGCATATCATGAATTTACACAGTAAGAAATCAAGACACATTTGCTGACTTAAGATTATTGTTTTGCAATAATCCGTCACGTCAGAACCTTTAAAGCATGTCAATCGTTCTCAATGTGCGCTCAAGATATGAAACAGCAAACTCAATTTCCCTTGAATCTGCCCTTGAGGATCAACCCTCTCATCTATCATAAACGTGTGTCGATGGATTCGAGCGGCGTTAAACACCTGTTAACGCTTCTCCGCCTGCGTTTAGGATTCCTTTAGCTGGCCGTGGAGACACAAGAGGTGGATTTTGTGTGTGTTATTTATTGATGAGCTTCATCCATCATCTTTCTGCATCATACTCGAGCATCTCTGAGGCCGTTGCATTATTAATTCCGGCGCGGTGCACAAATAAAAAGCGCTTCGGCTGACCTTCACCCGTGATGCATATATCCCCTGACTCCAGGCCAGCGTTTGATAAAGGTTAATTGAAGTCCTCTTCGGTGATGTAGGACTTTCAACAGGGCAATTAATTCCTGAGCAATAAACACAACGGCGCTTTGATGAACCGTGCAACCGTTAAGACGGCGCTTTCGCTGTTATACACCTTGAAAAGTGCCTGGTTATCTGTGACAGTGAGGGAGCTGAGTGAGCTCTTTAGCATCTGATGTCTAATGGGATGGATTCCGATGTCGTCTGTTTATTTTGCCGTGAGGGAAGCAGCATTCATCACACGCTGAACGTGCCTCGTTTCCCCACCAGAGTCTCTGTTAGAGCCGCTCGCTTCCATTATTTACACTGTAAAAATTTATAATTTTGAGCAGCAGAATTTTATTGATATCTAAAACCATCATTAAGTATTGGGACGCATCTCCAAATCACTGAGTCAGTCCCTTCATGGCCACAGGTGTATAAATCAAGCACTAGGCCTGCAGGCGTGAAAGAATGGGCCGCTCTCAGGAGCATCCAAATATTATACTAAATATTCCACGCTCAACTGTTAGTGGGATTATAACAAAGTGGAAGCAATTGGGAACAACAGCAACTCAGCCACAAAGAGCGGGGTCAGCGCATGCTGAGGGTCACAGAAGTCGCCAACTTTCTGCAGTCAAGAGCTCCAGACCTCCAAACTTCTGTGTCCTTCAGATGAGCTCAAGAACAGTGTGTAGAGCTTCATGGAATGGGTTTCCATGGCCGAGCAGCTCATCCAAGCCTTACATTACCAAAGCGTGGGATGCAGTGGGGTAAAGTGCGCCGCCACTGGACTCTAGAGCAGTGGAGACGTGTTCTCTGAGTGACCAATCACGCTTCTCTGTCTGCCAATCCCATGGTCGAGTCTGAGTTTGGCTGTTGCCGGGAGAACGGGACTTGCCTGACTGCATTGTGCCAAGTGTAAAGTTTGGTGGAGGGGGGATTATGGGGTGGGGTTGTTTTTCAGGGGTTAGTTCCAGTGAAAGGAACTCTTAATGCTTCACCAAGACATTTTGGACAATTTCATGCTCCCAACTTTGTGGGAGCAGTTTGGGGACGGCCCCTTCCTGTCCCAACATGACTGACTAGTGCACAAAGCGTCGCTCCATAAAGAGGAGGAACTAGACTGGCCTGCACAGAGTCCTGACCTCGACCCGATAGAACACCTTTGGGATGAATTAGAGCGGAGACTGAGAGCCAGGCCTTCTCGTCCAACATCACACATGCGCTTCTAGAAGAATCCCCATAAACACACTCCTAAACCTTGAGGAAAGCCTTCCCAGAAGAGCTGTTAGAGCTGCAAAGGGTGGCCGACTCCATATATATAATATAATTTAATTCGAAATATGAACCATAACACTGTTCTCTCCAAAGAAGCAAGAGATGTTCAGATGAGAAGAAAAAATATTATTTACACTATAAAAATAAGACTTTTATCAGACTATTATCAAAAACTAAAACTAAAACCATAAAAAGAAGAAAATAAACACTAACTGAAATAAAAAAATTTTTTTACAATTAAATAAAATACACTCACCTAAAGGATTATTAGGAACACCATACTAATACTGTGTTTGACCCCCTTTGGCCTTCAGAACTGCCTTAATTCTACGTGGCATTGATTCAACAAGGAGCTGAAAGCATTCTTTAGAAATGTTGGCCCATATTGATAGGATAGCATCTTGCAGTTGATGGAGATTTGTGGGATGCACATCCAGGGCACGAAGCTCCCGTTCCACCACATCCCAAAGATGCTCTATTGGGTTGAGATCTGGTGACTGTGGGGGCCATTTTAGTCCAGTGAACTCATTGTCATGTTCAAGAAACCAATTTGAAATGATTGGAGCTTTGTGACATGGGGCATTATCCTGCTGGAAGTAGCCATCAGAGGATGGGCACATGGTGGTCATAAAGGGATGGACATGGTCAGAAACAATGCTCAGGTAGGCCGTGGCATTTAAACCATGCCCAATTGGCACTAAGGGGCCTAAAGTGTGCCAAGAAAACATCCCCCACACCATTACACCACCACCAGCAGCCTGCACAGTGGTAACAAGGCATGATGGATCCATGTTCTCATTCTGTTTACGCCAAATTCTGACTCTACCATCTGAATGTCTCAACAGAAATCCAGACTCATCAGACCAGGCAACATTTTTCCAGTCTTCAACTGTCCAATTTTGGTGAGCTCCTGCAAATTGTAGCCTCTTTTTCCTATTTGTAGTGGAGATGAGTGGTACCCGGTGGGGTCTTCTGCTGTTGTAGCCCATCCGCATAGGCGTCGATTTCGGGGGGGACGGGGGGGACGCGTACCCACCAGATATCGTCATGAGTCCTTTTATACCCACCCCTTTTTTTTTTTTTTTAAACCTCGAGTTCAATTTTACGGTGAAGCATTGCTGCCACACACATATTATTTTTTCCACTCAATTGTGTCGTAATAACGAGATCTTATGTCGTTTTAACGACATCTTTTGTCATAAAAACGTTTGAAAAGCAGAAGCAAGCTCCGTAAAATAGGCTCTTCCGCCGCCTGTATCAGTGGCAGTGCCCACAGCACGAAATTGTTGTGATGTATTGATGTAGCCTACAGTTCTTAACAGCCATGGGCAGCAGTGCCATGGACCGCTCATGATTAGCGTAATGACGGACCCGGTGCAGCCACAAATATCATAACTATCTATAGGCTAGGCCTACTGTAATTAAGACATTCAAGAAATGTATTAAAAAGAAAGACGCTTTCAGCCTTACTCAAAGTAGAGCCCTACATTTCCCGACGGGCCCCGACTTTTTTACGCCCCTAGGGCCGGGCTTCGGGCCACTTTTCCAGTCATAGCCTACCTCAGACGCGGGCCGGGCTTCGGGCCTTTTTAGGCTATAGGACGGCGCTATGCAACACGCATCGCCGCAAATGAGTAAAGCAAGCCAACACGCAAACTGCCACAAGTGAAACTGAAAATAAACTAAGTCTGAGATGCTCAAAAACACAACTATCTTCATTAACACTAATGAGACTAAAGGCTCTTACAGTGCTCAGGTCGCTCGTTCTCATAATAGGGTCTTTGATGTTGAAGTGAGCTGATGAATAAAATGCTCATATCTGTTGCTTTCGTTGACATGAACTCTGTTAAATGTGCATATAGCGCAGGAATTGAAGATCGGATTTATATTCATTTTGCGGAGAGGTGTAAGGCAAGACAACCTGCATGTTTTTTTAATTATTTGTTTAGATTGTGTAGCCCGTTTCATTTGCGCACGCCGTTGAGATCTGCCTGCCTCATCTTGTCAAAGATGCCTTTTTACTGTGATGGTGGTGATAGAGGCTAAACGTTTAAAGGTCCCATGGCATGAAATTTTCATTTTATGAGGTTTTTCAACATTAATATGAGTTCCCCTAGCCTGAATATTGTCCCCAAGTGGATAGAAATGTTGATCGGTGTAAACCCGAGTTCTGGCTGTCTCTCTCTGCCTTTGAGAAAATGACAGGCCAGACGAGCCAATCCTGAAGTCTCCTGTTTTGACGTCCAAGCAGGAACGGTTACCTCCCTTTCCTCCGCCCAGAGAATCTGGCACGCCCATGCAAACGCTCGAGAGATCATTCCTTGTGAACGAGAGAATGCAGGCAGTTTCTCAGTGTTTGGATGTACAAATGAAAACAGAAGTCTTTTTTCAGTTCCTTCTGATCTGTGATCAGTAATTTCTGATGTGTAGCTAATTATTTATTATTCGTGCACACGCAGCGGCTTCTCTCTCTCCAGACAGAATGGTGTTTTCGTGTTTTCTATCTTGTGAGTCAGTGTTTTTGTACGTCCTCGTCGCGTCTACCGGTTCTAAAATGTGCATACAGTCGAGAGTTTCTGCTCAACATCGGCCTCACACACGCCGAAGCTCGGGCTGCACTGGCCGTTGGCCTTCAACATCCCCGACCCCCAGTACTGCATCTGGCCCACAGCGGAGGCACCAAACGCGGCGTGAGATTAAGCAGAAGGGGGGTAAGCGTGAGCATATTCGGGCTAGCCAGCCTAGCCCCACAATAAACTGGATTACATTTGATTACTGCTGTTGTGTCTTTGTTTGCGCTGTGTACTCAACGCGCGTCACTGACGCTTTTATTTTATTTTAAAAAATAATGCTATTATCAACACTTACTTTTAACTCGTTCATCTCGACAGCTGTAATGGTACTTTGCATGTGTTACACAGTTGGTAATAATGATGAAGACGAACTCGGTGTGACTGGGACTCGTGTTTATTCAGAACTCTCAGATACAAACACAATAAACTCACAGCGCTGACTGACAGCGCTCTCATAACTCAGTAGGTACTATAAATAACTTTGTTAGTGATCGCTGAGCTCCGTCTCTGGTACGTTAGTGATGTCCGGTTCGCGAACGATCTTTCTTTTGAACCTGTTCTTTTTAGTGAACCGAATCAGTTCACCAAATCGGACTGAATCGTTCTAGATGTCAGCCAATCACAACAGTGGGCGTTTTTACTGAAGTCTCACAGCAGACACGCCTCTTGAAGCAGGGCATTCAGCCACAGGGCAAACAGCAGTATTGAAAAAATGCCTTTTATTTCTAAATTATGACATTTTATGATGTAAAAGTCATACTAACAATATAAGTACACCTCAGAAAACATTATAAAATAATAGAAAAATGCCATGCCATGGGACCTTTAAACGATGCTTTAAGTGTTTTATATGGATTTTATAAGCAAGACAAGTCAAGTGTTGATTTCAGAGGCTAAAGCGTTGGGTTAACTCACTGTCAGCCGCTGGCCGCTTGGTCGTCACTTTAAAAAGCAAAAACTTTAGTTTAACAAACAAAAAAATGCTTCAAACATTTTTCTAAATTAACTTAATAAAGAAACGAAACGAAATATAGCCTAACTACTTTGACAAGTGTTGATTTGAGAGGCTAAAGCGTTGGGTTAACTCACTGTCAGCCGCTGGCCGCTTGGTCATCACTTTAAAAAGCAAAAACTTTAGTTTAACAAACAAAAAATGCTTCAAACATTTTTCTAAATTAACTACTTTGACATTAAAAACACAACTGAACTATTTTAATGGCTGCAACTAATGTGTAATAGGGAGGATAAAAAAAAAAACACGGGCTCCAGTCGGACTCTGATAATGAAGTGGTAAAAAAATTGGCAAAAATGAAAAATATTAAAGAATTTGCGGGCGCTTTCGTCGGCATGAGTAAGATAGGCTATAAGACCCGCAATATGTCTCTCAGCTGACATTTTTATTTATTTACATTAGTAAGCTACAGGACATCGTCTTTCAAAACATTGACTGCGCAAAAGAGGAAAAAAAATAATGCATCATGTACCCAGCACTTCTGAAAATGCATTTCTGATGCGTCTCTGTCCCCAGCACATCTCAAACCAAACTGACGCCCATGCCCATCCGCCTCAAGGTTGTGCGTGTTGTGGCTTCACAAATGCTTTGCTGCATACCTCGGTTGTAACGAGTGGCTATTTCAGTCAAAGTTGCTCTTCTATCAGCTTGAATCAGTCGGCCCATTCTCCTCTGACCTCTAGCATCAACAAGGCATTTTGGCCCACAGGACTGCCCCATACTGGATGTGTTTCCCTTTTCACACCATTCTTTGTAAACCCTAGAAATGGTTGTGCGTGAAAATCCCAGTAACTGAGCAGATTGTGAAATACTCAGACCGGCCCGTCTGGCACCAACAACCATGCCACGCTCAAAATTGCTTAAATCACCTTTCTTTCCCATTCTGACATTCAGTGTGGAGTTCAGGAGATTGTCTTGACCAGGACCACACCCCTAAATGCATTGAAGCAACTGCCATGTGATTGGTTGATTAGATCATTGCATTAATGAGAAATTGAACAGGTGTTCCTAATAATCCTTTAGGTGAGTGTATATATAAAATAAACACACTTTATTTCAGCTTGTTTCCCAAGCTTGAACTTGAAAAACGAATCACTATAAAAACTATATAGACAAAAAAAAAAAAAATAAATAAGGAATGACTAGGCCTGTCACAATACCTACTTTTTGTTTCACAATATATCGTACCAGAAATAATTGCGATAAACGATATTATTGTCATTTTAAGACTATTTTATGCCACTGAATATATAATTCTAATATAACAGCATAATAATGCAAGCAGACCTACACACTTTCAACCTTTTAATTCTTTAGATCATGGAAATTAAGGGTAAAAAATATATGATCCTAAATAAAAAAAATTAATAAATAGTAAATAAACATTTTCCCTTGTGAAACGTCTTTAACACTCGTCATTCTGCTTTGACATTTATATGTGCAGCGGAACAGGGGATTGCGGCTTTGAAATCGAGTCCATTTGGGCTTATTCTTCCAAACTGCCAGTAGTTGTCAGGAAAACACTAGAACGCCTCAAATGGGGGCTTCTTTTCCCCAGTCGATAACCGCTCTGTGTATGAAGGAACTGCCCGAGAACCAGAAATTAGAGAAAATTGAGAAATTACTGAGGTCATGTACATATATTGTGCGATATATTGATTATTGAGATAGGCCTAGGAATGACAAACATAACAAATTCACTAAAATTGTAACTAAAATTAAAGTGAAAACAGAAAAATCTAATTAAAAATATGAACCGTAATAACCATGTGTCTTGATTTGATAATGTTTCGATATTTGAGCAAGACAGAAACACTGAGGAAGAGCTTCATTATGAAGGCTAGTCAACAGAGAGCTGTAATGATGGATCATCTGATAACTTACAGAACTCATTTCAGCAGAGTAATCAGATTCATTAAAACCATCGACCAGCGTCAGCTAAATCTGATCTAGACATCCTCATATTTACTAAAACTGTGGCCTATTTTACAGTCTTGGGGATATTCTACCATGCAAAAGTTTGGGATGATGATGTTATGATGTTTTCGTTTCTATATTTAATAGTTTTATTCAACAAGGAGTCAGTAAAGACATTTATAAAGTTTTCTATTTCGAATAAATGCGTTTTTTCAAGCTTTCTTCATCACGGAGTCCTGAAAACAGACACGGAATCACACATACGAACTGTTCTCAACACTGATAATAATCATAGATGTGTGTTGAGCATCAAATCCTCATATGAGAATGATTAGTGAAGGATCATGTGACACTGAAGACTGGAGTAATGATGATAAATTCAGCTTTTGACATCATACTATAAGAATATCCTGTCAGTTTTAGAACTGAAAGCTTCCCTGTTAGTCCAAAAACAGCTTTTATTGTAACCTAGGGTGACCGGACGTCCCCGTTTTCCGGGGAAAGTCCTGGTTTTTGGTGTTCTGTCCCTGACTGGAGCTTCAAAACAACCCGCAGATATATAGCAAAAAAGCGCCCAACCAAAATACAGCAGCTGCTGGTTATAGGAGCAATCGTGCAGTGATTATTTCACCAGCAGATGGCGCTGTGAGATACGCCGACTCTACCCAGACACGCGCGCCTCTTCTACTACTTCATGAAGAACGTCACCGAGAGCAGAGCGCCATTATCGTCAAATACAAAACATCGTTATGGCTTTCAATGTAGTAACACACTAACTATTAATGTTAAAGTAAAGTAAAACTGTTTGTATGTGTTTTAATACAGAGCCTCAACAGGTTCCGCAGTCACAAAGCATCTGAACTATAAATATAAAAACTTAAACAATTACACTTGCAACAAATACGCAGAATACATACTTTCTGCTTAAAATAAGCCTAAAATGCAAAATATCAGACCAATTAAGGATAGTAAAAATTATTTTCAAGCTAAAACGTAACAAAAAAAAAAGTATAAACTTATGAAAATATTAAACACAATAATAAAATCTTACAATATTTGTAAATAGTTTTATTTATCATATTTATGTTGTTTTGTTTTTGTAATGTTGTTTTGTTATGTCACGTTATAATATTGTTTTGAACTGCTTGTTATTTACAATGGTTACTATTACCCGTTTTCATTGTTTTTTTTGTGGGTGCGTTGAATTAAATCCAGACCAAAAATCCTAATAATCAAACTAAATCATAATAATTATTAATGTTAAAGGTCCCATGGCTGAAACAGAGCATTCAAGCTAATATCAGAATAGAAAAATTTCTTTTATTTCTAAATTATGACATTTTATGATGTAAAAATCATACTAATAATATAAGTACACCTCAGGAAACATTATAAAATAATTTAAAAATCCACGCCATGGGACCTTTAATAATAATATAGAGAGCCCACAACAACAAAAACATACCCAAATGTATTGTCCGCATTTAAAAAAAAAATATATATATATAATAACAAATGAGATTTTAGTGGTATTTTGACCACTCAAATAGGAAATGTCCCCGGTTTCCATTTCAGAAATTGTAACCAATCCCAGAGAATGACTTAAAAGAGTTAAATAACATTTTAAATTAGTTAAATAACGTCTTAAATGAGTTAAATAACGTCTTAAATGAGTTAAATAACGTCTTAAATGAGTTAAATAGCGTCTTAAAAGAGTTAAATAACGTCTTAAATGAGTTAAATAACGTCTTAAATGAGTTAAATAACGTCTTAAAAGAGTTAAATAACGTCTTAAATGAGTTAAATAACGTCTTAAACAGGTTAAATAACATCTTAAAAGAGTTAAATAATGTCTTAAATGAGTTAAATAACGTCTTAAAAGAGTTAAATAACGTCTTAAATGAGTTAAATAACATCTTAAATGAGTTAAATAACGTCTTAAACAGGTTAAATAACGTCTTAAAAGAGTTAAATAATGTCTTAAAAGAGTTAAATAACATCTTAAATGAGTTAAATAACATCTTAAATGAGTTAAATAACGTCTTAAATGAGTTAAATAACGTCTTAAACAGGTTAACATCTTAAAAGAGTTAAATAATGTCTTAAATGAGTTAAATAACGTCTTAAACAGGTTAAATAACATCTTAAAAGAGTTAAATAATGTCTTAAATGAGTTAAATAACATCTTAAAAGAGTTAAATAATGTCTTAAATGAGTTAAATAACGTCTTAAAAGAGTTAAATAACGTCTTAAATGAGTTAAATAACATCTTAAATGAGTTAAATAACGTCTTAAACAGGTTAAATAACGTCTTAAAAGAGTTAAATAACGTCTTAAATGAGTTAAATAACGTCTTAAATGAGTTAAATAACATCTTAAAAGAGTTAAATAACATCTTAAATGAGTTAAATAACGTCTTAAATGAGTTAAATAACATCTTAAATGAGTTAAATAACGTCTTAAAAGAGTTAAATAACGTCTTAAATTAGTTAAATAACGTCTTAAAAGAGTTAAATAACGTCTTAAATGAGTTAAATAACGTCTTAAATGAGTTAAATAACATCTTAAATGAGTTAAATAACGTCTTAAATGAGTTAAATAACGTCTTAAAAGAGTTAAATAACGTCTTAAATGAGTTAAATAACATCTTAAATGAGTTAAATAACGTCTTAAACAGGTTAAATAACGTCTTAAAAGAGTTAAATAATGTCTTAAAAGAGTTAAATAACATCTTAAATGAGTTAAATAACATCTTAAATGAGTTAAATAACGTCTTAAATGAGTTAAATAACGTCTTAAACAGGTTAAATAACATCTTAAATGAGTTAAATAACATCTTAAATGAGTTAAATAACGTCTTAAATGAGTTAAATAACGTCTTAAACAGGTTAAATAACATCTTAAAAGAGTTAAATAATGTCTTAAATGAGTTAAATAACGTCTTAAACAGGTTAAATAACATCTTAAAAGAGTTAAATAATGTCTTAAATGAGTTAAATAACGTCTTAAAAGAGTTAAATAACGTCTTAAATGAGTTAAATAACATCTTAAATGAGTTAAATAACGTCTTAAACAGGTTAAATAACGTCTTAAAAGAGTTAAATAACGTCTTAAATGAGTTAAATAACGTCTTAAATGAGTTAAATAACATCTTAAAAGAGTTAAATAACATCTTAAATGAGTTAAATAACGTCTTAAATGAGTTAAATAACATCTTAAATGAGTTAAATAACGTCTTAAATGAGTTAAATAACGTCTTAAAAGAGTTAAATAACGTCTTAAATTAGTTAAATAACGTCTTAAAAGAGTTAAATAACGTCTTAAATGAGTTAAATAACGTCTTAAACAGGTTAAATAACATCTTAAAAGAGTTAAATAACATCTTAAATGAGTTAAATAACGTCTTAAATGAGTTAAATAACATCTTAAATGAGTTAAATAACATCTTAAATGAGTTAAATAACGTCTTAAATGAGTTAAATAACATCTTAAATGAGTTAAATAACGTCTTAAAAGAGTTAAATAACGTCTTAAATGAGTTAAATAACGTCTTAAACAGGTTAAATAACGTCTTAAAAGAGTTAAATAACGTCTTAAATGAGTTAAATAACGTCTTAAATGAGTTAAATAACATCTTAAAAGAGTTAAATAACATCTTAAATGAGTTAAATAACGTCTTAAATGAGTTAAATAACATCTTAAATGAGTTAAATAACGTCTTAAATGAGTTAAATAACGTCTTAAAAGAGTTAAATAACGTCTTAAATTAGTTAAATAACATCTTAAAAGAGTTATATAACATCTTAAATGAGTTAAATAACGTCTTAAACAGGTTAAATAACGTCTTAAAAGAGTTAAATAACGTCTTAAATGAGTTAAATAACGTCTTAAATGAGTTAAATAACATCTTAAAAGAGTTAAATAACATCTTAAATTAGTTAAATAACGTCTTAAAAGAGTTAAATAACGTCTTAAATGAGTTAAATAACGTCTTAAAAGAGTTAAATAACATCTTAAAAGAGTTAAATAACGTCTTAAACAGGTTAAATAACATCTTAAAAGAGTTAAATAACATCTTAAATGAGTTAAATAACGTCTTAAATGAGTTAAATAACGTCTTAAAAGAGTTAAATAACATCTTAAAAGAGTTAAATAACGTCTTAAACAGGTTAAATAACATCTTAAAAGAGTTAAATAACATCTTAAATGAGTTAAATAACGTCTTAAATGAGTTAAATAACGTCTTAAATGAGTTAAATAACATCTTAAAAGAGTTAAATAACGTCTTAAATGAGTTAAATAACATCTTAAATGAGTTAAATAACATCTTAAAAGAGTTAAATAACATCTTAAATGAGTTAAATAACGTCTTAAATGAGTTAAATAACATCTTAAAAGAGTTAAATAACATCTTAAATGAGTTAAATAACGTCTTAAACAGGTTAAATAACATCTTAAAAGAGTTAAATAACATCTTAAATGAGTTAAATAACGTCTTAAATGAGTTAAATAACATCTTAAATGAGTTAAATAGCGTCTTAAATGAGTTAAATAACGTCTTAAATGAGTTAAATAGCGTCTTAAATGAGTTAAATAGCGTCTTAAATGAGTTAAATAGCGTCTTAAATGAGTTAAATAGCGTCTTAAATGAGTTAAATAGCGTCTTAAATGAGTTAAATAACGTCTTAAATGAGTTAAATAGCGTCTTAAATGAGTTAAATAGCGTCTTAAATGAGTTAAATAACATCTTAAATGAGTTAAATAACATCTTAAATGAGTTAAATAGCGTCTTAAATGAGTTAAATAGCGTCTTAAATGAGTTAAATAACGTCTTAAATGAGTTAAATAGCGTCTTAAATGAGTTAAATAGCGTCTTAAATGAGTTAAATAACGTCTTAAATGAGTTAAATAGCGTCTTAAATGAGTTAAATAGCGTCTTAAATGAGTTAAATAGCGTCTTAAATGAGTTAAATAACGTCTTAAATGAGTTAAATAGCGTCTTAAATGAGTTAAATAGCGTCTTAAATGAGTTAAATAGCGTCTTAAATGAGTTAAATAGCGTCTTAAATGAGTTAAATAGCGTCTTAAATGAGTTAAATAACGTCTTAAATGAGTTAAATAGCGTCTTAAATGAGTTAAATAACATCTTAAATGAGTTAAATAACATCTTAAATGAGTTAAATAGCGTCTTAAATGAGTTAAATAGCGTCTTAAATGAGTTAAATAACGTCTTAAATGAGTTAAATAGCGTCTTAAATGAGTTAAATAACGTCTTAAATGAGTTAAATAGCGTCTTAAATGAGTTAAATAGCGTCTTAAATGAGTTAAATAGCGTCTTAAATGAGTTAAATAGCGTCTTAAATGAGTTAAATAACATCTTAAATGAGTTAAATAGCGTCTTAAATGAGTTAAATAACATCTTAAAAGAGTTAAATAGCGTCTTAAATGAGTTAAATAGCGTCTTAAATGAGTTAAATAGCGTCTTAAATGAGTTAAATAGCGTCTTAAATGAGTTAAATAACGTCTTAAATGAGTTAAATAGCGTCTTAAATGAGTTAAATAACGTCTTAAATGAGTTAAATAGCGTCTTAAATGAGTTAAATAGCGTCTTAAATGAGTTAAATAGCGTCTTAAATGAGTTAAATAGCGTCTTAAATGAGTTAAATAGCGTCTTAAATGAGTTAAATAGCGTCTTAAATGAGTTAAATAGCGTCTTAAATGAGTTAAATAGCGTCTTAAATGAGTTAAATAACGTCTTAAATGAGTTAAATAGCGTCTTAAATGAGTTAAATAACATCTTAAATGAGTTAAATAACATCTAAAATGAGTTAAATAACGTCTTAAATGAGTTAAATAGCGTCTTAAACAGGTTAAATAACATCTTAAATGAACTTGTGAGGAAATGAGATGCGCGGGACAGCGTCAGATCCGCGTCATGTTCGGCAGCGGCCGCTCTTAAAGTGACAGGAGCACTGATGATGATGTCATTAATGTTCATCAAAGAACAACGGGAACAAAGAAAAGATGATTAATCTATATTTAATGTATTCTTTATACAGTTAAGAAAGGTTATTACATTTCTGTATATGTCTAACAGGGAAGAGACATCAGTGTCAGTGACATATTTAAAATATGCTGTCTGTTTCTACATTAATTTGGAGAGAACCTGAAATTATTACAATATCAAAATATTAAAAACTTGTGATTAATTACAGAAAACAATGCGATTGATTCGGTAATTTTTTGATTCCCAGCACTAGTAAATATAAATTATAAGTGCACTCCAGGAAGCATTATAGAACAATGCAGTTGCGACCCCACACTTTTGATCAGTAGTTCAGCGTTACAGAAATAGAAAATAAACAATATAAAAGAAAAAGCTTGAAATGAGCTGTCATCTGCAGACGACGACATCTTCTGCATAGATCAGTGAATAACGTCCATCTTTATGACAGAGATATTTTGACAGCTGAGTTTCTTCCTGAAAGGCTGAGAAGCCGCAGAAGGAAGACGAGACTTGTTCAAACAGACGCTGTCAGCTGAAGGCTTTCGTTTGCTGTGCCTGGAGTCGTTGATCTGCTGGACTGACTCTGAGCTGATCTCTGGAGCCAGGATTTATGGGCCCGTTCATGAGAAATATGGTCCATATAGCCCGTCTAAAGCAGAGCTTCTCTACTGGTTTAGCCGCGGGAGACACATTTTCCCATGAACCCAACCAAGCAAATGTATTTCCTTCCCAGAAAACACACAAAGCACCAGTTATGCAATGTATTGGTTCTTTTTGGAAATTGAATCACTACGAGCAGGGCAGTTTCTAGCCATTCTGACTCCCTAGGCGAAATCCTTATTGGTGCCCCCAGTCAAATTTTAAAAAGCAACATTGGTATTACGGGTATTAAAGGATTAGATCACTTTTACATAAACTTTTGCTGATAATTTCCTCACCCCCATGCCATCCAAGATGTCCATTTCTTTCTTTCTTCAGTCGAAAAGAAATTAAGGTTTTTGATGAAAACATTCCAGGATTTTTCTGCGATTTTTCTGCAAGAAACCCAGCAGTATTTATGCTTGAACGTGATCATCTCTGAGCTCCGCCATAACTTCCGCTAAGTGAGGTCAAAATACAAGCGTGTGCATAGATGTATACGTAGATGCCTCATTAGCGCTTGCACGGATCAGTCGAATGAGGCATCTACGATCGATATTTCTATGACCACGCTCGTATTTTGACCTCACTTAGCGGAAGTTATGGCGGAGCTAAGAGATGATCACGTTCGAGCATAAATACTGCTGGGTTTCTCGCAGAAACTGATGGTTTGGCTAGATAAGACCCTTATTCATCGTCTGGTATCGTTTAAAGCCTCTGAAGCTGCACTGAAACTGTCATTTGGGCCGTTTGGAGCCCATTGAAGTCCATTATATGGAGAAAAATCCTGGAATGTTCTCATCAAAAACCTTCATTTCTTTTCGACTGAAGAAAGAAAGACATGGACATCTTGGATGACATGGGGGTGAGTAAATTATCAGCAAAAGTTTATTTAAAAGTGAACTAATCCTTTAAATACCTTTGCCAGCAGCCATATCACTCTGTCGCCAGCAGCCCAAGACTGGTTTCCAACTGAAGCTAAGCAGGGCTGAGGCTGGTCAGTACCTGGATGGGAGACCCAATGGGAAAACTAGGCTTCTGCTGGAGGAGGTGTTAGTGAGGCCAGCAGGGGGCGCTCACCCTGTGCTCTGTGTGGGTCCTAACGCCCCAGTGTAGTGATGGGGACACTATACTATAACAAGCACCGTCCTTCGGATGAGATGTTAAACCGAGGTCCTGACTCTCTGTGGTCATTAAAAATCCTGGCCAAATTTGCCCATTGGCCCCTGTCCATCATGGCCTCCTAATCATCCCCATATATACGATTGGCTTCATCCCTCGGTCTCCTCTCCACCATCAGCTGGTGTGTGGTGGGCGTTCTGGCACAAAATGGCTGCCGTCGCATCATCCAGGTGGTGCTGCACATTGGTGGTGGTTGATGTAAAGCGCTTTGAGTTCCTAGAAAAGCGCTATATAAATGTAACAAATTATTATTATTATTGTGTAGCTAGGCCTATATATATATTTGTGCAATCCCTAGTTGCTAAGAAATTGTTCTCAGACATAACTATATAATTATTACGTGCTATTACATTTCACATGAAAGTAATACGAATAATTACTGATTCATACGATCTGTTACTCATTGATGCTTGAAGTTCCCCTTTAAATAACGCAACGCTATGCCCTCTGTGTGTACGACACTATTGAAACTGGATGAATCAATTCAGCATTCAACACCATCCGCAAAGATGCGTTAAACTCGATTTAACAAAGGCTGTATTAATGTGGTGAATTAGCACATTTTATTATACCATTTTTAAACTGGCCGTTAAAGTTTTAAATGGGACAATTAGCTACAAAACACACTGATTCTTTTAAAGTTGATCTCATTTCCTTTGTTAGCACACATTACAGGTCTTAGGGTGAACAATTAATTAGTGCAAGTTAATACACAGAAAAAAATAGTTTGCCGTGGTAATCTTTAATCAAAATCTGAAAAGTAACTTGGCGTTCCCTTTCCGATGATGTCGGCTTAACGGCTTGGGTTTGAATATCCTTAACCACTCCCCTCCAATCGTTACTGTGCATTCCCACCAGACACGACTTGCATGAATAAATCGCGCTATTTGCGTGTAGTTGGACGCTTGAACATTTTGAGTTTACTCGCTTCATTCGCGCGTGACATTCAGTTCACAACAGACGTGAATCCGCGTCATGGGAGGGGCTTCTGCCAGCGGCTCGTCTCGTTGTGAAATGGCTGACATGGATTGTTTTAAAATACAGCGAATAAGCTCAATTTGCCGGCTTTAGCTAGCTTGTAGTCTCAATATGTAGAGCTCAAATTGAGTAAAGAGCATTTTTTACAACTCACCAGACTGTCCGACCTCCTCACTCACTTTCTTCCAAGCAAGATCCTTTTATTCCTGTTTCTATAAAGTATGAAGATGTGTCGTACAGCTCCGGGTATCCACATATGATTATGTCCTCATTATTGTCGCTACTAGAGCAAGCTTCTGATTGGTTAACGCGGCGCGAATATCCGAAGGTCAGATTTTTAAACTCAAATACTCAATTCGCGCCATGTCTTTCACGCAAAACGCCTGGAGTAATATTTTACATTTTTACTGTATTTTTTATCAAATAAATGCAGCTCTGGTGAAACCGTGAACTTAAAGCTGCACTATGTAACATTTTTTTCAGTGAAATATCCAAACACCACTAGGCCAGTGTTATATGTTGTTCAGTCGAGTACTTACAATATCCCAAATGTTTCCAACTATTTGTAAATGGTGAGATGCTATTTTACCCGAGGAACCGGGACGTGTGAGGGCGTGGCCTGTCGATGACATCATATACACGTTCCCAGCTTTAATGATATAGTCAAGAGACGTCCAGACATCAAATATCTGATCATAATGACCAGAAGAGCACTGAGCGCTTCAATTCCTCATGGCTCTTGTCTTCTTCAAACACAGATGAAGTTATGAAGTGGTCTCTACACTGGGAAAAATGACTCTGTGGGGTTGTAATTGTAACAAAAATAAATTCTATATTTTCAACAAATAAATCTATGTTTTACTTAATATTTTGAGTAACTTATTCAATATAATGTTGTTGTAAACACATGTTTTTTACAATTAAATGGTGCGTGTATTATCTTGAGTAATGTTTACTAGGCTGTTTAGATGTGTGCCTTTTCGAGATACTTTTTAAGTAAAATTTATTTAAAAGTCTAAACAAGTGGATTTGGCTGTTGCAAAAACACAAATGTTCATGACAGACGCCATTTTGATGGGTGACGGGACTGAATTTGTATTTGAAAAAGTATTCTCGTGGCTTCATAACATTAAGTTTGAAGCATTGGAGTCACATGGACTATTTTAATTATGTCTTTCCTATACTTTAGGGCCTTGAAAGTGTTCATCACGTTGTCTATGGAGGGATCAGAGAGCTCTGGGATTTCATCAAAAATATCTTCATTTGTGTCTGAAGATGAACGAAGGTTTGGAACGACATGAGGGTGAATAATTAATGACAGAATTTACATTTTGGGGTGAACTAACCCTTTAAATTGGTGTTCACTTTTCTCAGTGATTATTTTTTTATCAGCAGATGTAATAGTTATGATGTATTTGAATTTTATGCTTTTAACATTGTTCGAAACATTGTTTTAATTCGATGACTGAATTACTGTTCTCAGTGGGTTAAACAGACCAATGCTCATTGAAAAAACTGTTATACGAAAATGAAATGCTGTTGCTACCTCTTGTAGCACATAACGTTTTTTTTACTTGAAGTCAGCTTTATGTAAAGGTGAATAAATAAGCTACTGTGTTTTGCACTGTTGCATTGTCATTTTAAAGTGAATTCCATTCAAATTTATTTGTATAGCGCTTTTCACAATGCACATTGTTTCAAAGCAGCTTCACAGAAAGTGCATTTCATAAATGTACAGTAAAAATGTTAGAAAGACAATGTTAAAGAAAAATGTTCGAAAAAGTTAATAAATCGTGTATTAATTTAGGCCATAACAACGCTGGCGTTGAGTCGTCTCTTCACAGGCGTGGAGTCGTCTCATCACAGGTGTTGGGGCATCCGAAGTCTCCATGAGCGGCTGGATACAAACTGGAGCTGACAAACTATTGGGTTAGTTCACCCGTGTTAGGATCCGTGTTAGGCCCTCTGCTATTCTCAATATATATGCTACCGCTTGGTAATATTATAAGAAAACATGGAATTAATTTCCACTGTTATGCTGATGACACTCAATTATATATTTCATCACGACCGGATGAAAACGCTAAATTATCTAAACTGACAGCGTGTGTTGAAGATATTAAATACTGGATGACGTGTAATTTTCTGCTATTAAATTCAGATAAAACGGAGGTATTACTTATTGGTCCAAAAAACTGCCCACAAAACCTCTCACAATACAACTTTACCTTGGAAGGATGTCCTGTCACTTTATCCACTACAGTAAAAGACCTGGGTGTTATATTAGACCGCAACCTGACATTCGAAAATCATATTTCATATGTTACAAGAACGGCATTTTTCCACCTTAGAAACATTGCTAAGCTACGTAACATGCTATCAATTCCTGATGCAGAAAAGTTAGTTCATGCATTCATGACCTCGAGATTAGATTACTGTAATGCTTTATTAGCTGGTTGTCCCGCATCCTCAATAAACAAACTACAGTTAGTCCAAAACGCAGCTGCTAGAGTTCTTACTAGGTCAAGAAAATATGATCATATAACACCAATTTTATCATCTCTACACTGGTTACCTATTAAGTTCCGTATCAATTACAAAGTATTGCTACTGACCTATAAAGCCCTAAATGGTTTAGCTCCAGTGTATCTAACGGATCTTCTATCGCCCTACAACCCATCGCGCTCTTTAAGGTCACTAAACTCTAGGCTTCTGGTCATTCCTAGGATATCTAAGTCCACTAAAGGAGGGAGGGCTTTTTCACATTTGGCTCCTAAACTCTGGAATAGTCTTCCTGATATTGTTCGAGGTTCAGACTCGCTGTCCCAGTTTAAAACTAGATTAAAGACGCATCTCTTTAGCCAAGCATTCACATTATAATTGCCTTCTATACTACAGTTAAATCGGAACAACAGCATTAATATAATATTCTGAACAGCAGCTACGCTAATTATTTCCCATCTGCTTTTCTGTTGTTATCTCGGGACACTAGTCTAGGGCCTAACAGAGGGCCTAACACGGATCCTAACACGGGTGAACTAACCCAATAGTTCGTCAGCTCCGGTTGGTATCCAGCCGCTCATGGAGACTTCGGATGCCCCAACACCTGTGATGAGACGACTCCACGCCTGTGAAGAGACGACTCAACGCCAGCGTTGTTATGGCCTAAATTAATACACGATTGATTAACTTTTTCGAACATTTTTCTTTAACATTGTGTTTCTAACATTTTTACTGTTCATCTATGAAATGCACTTTCTGTGAAGCTGCTTTGAAACAATGTGTATTGTGAAAAGCGCTATACAAATAAATTTGAATTGAATTGAATAAATGTTTTGTATTGAGATGCTGGTTTACTGTTTCATGGTACTTTAAAAAAAATGTATAAAATAATTAAATTTATAGAAAAAAAAAAGTAGCTTGGAAAAAAGTAACTGAATGTGTGGCTTACAAGGAGACATTTGTAAATATTACTTAAACGATTATATTGGATATACTTAAAACTATAATTTTCTAAATTGATAAAATTGAGTTGCTATTACTTAAGAGTCCAAGTTGAAAACATGCAAAGTCTAATAGGATAAACACAAATAAAATGAGTTTAAAATACTCAAAAAGCTGATGCAAATAGTTGCCTCAATTTTATTGAGTAAAACGGGCGCAGTCGTTTTTACAGTGTAGGTCTTTAAATCAATGCAGAGAAGACCTCAAGACCTTTAAACAGCACTGCTTGAATCTCTCGATGAGAACAAGAGCCCGACGGTTTGCTGAATTCATCACGGTCACACATTCAAACCTGACTATTCTTAGTGTTTGAATGTGTTTTCAAGTCCTCACGGTGTTCTTGTGTTCAAAGATGATGAATGTAAGGAATAAAAGGTTTGTTTTCAATGAGGAATCTATTTCTGGAAGAGCAACCTTCATTACACAAATCAACAAAAAGGTCCTTTAATGAACGTTCTGACGGCTTTATTCACTGCTAGTAAAAGAAAAGCGTCAATATTACATGAATATGTGTCTTTTCATATTTCATGAGCACTGCCATTCACTTTGTGTGTGTGTAAGCAAGTGCCAAAACGTTTACCAAGTTTCATACCAATCCGATGGAGTAAACAATTCTAAAACAAACCAACAAAATGAAACAAATGTTCGACCAAAGAGCCCCAGAGGGTTCAAAAGATCCCAAACGTCATGTATAACGCTGTGATGTGGGATTGAAGGGTCAAACTCACCTAACACCCCTAACCTGTAGTTGACCGTGACGACGATCACGTTGCCGTAGCTGGCGAGGATACTGCCATCGATCATGTTCCCCGTGCCCTCCACATACGACCCGCCGTGAATGTAAACCATGACCGGCTTCAAACCCGTGTCATCCTGAGCATCTGAAAGAGAAGAATCACTTAATACAAACTTTTACCCTCTCTCTTGACACGATACAGTAGTTTGTCATTGATCAACCAATTTATTCAAACGGCTGATTCATTCAGGAACGAAACATTTGACTATAATAATGAGTGAGTCATTGAATCATTCATTCAACGATTCATTCAAATGGCTGATTCATTCAGGAACGAAGCATTTGACTGTCTTAATGAGTGAGTCATTGAATCATTCATTCAACCGATTCATTCAAATGGCTGATTCATTCAGGAACGAAGCATTTGACTGTCTTAATGAGTGAGTCATTGAATCATTTATTCAAACGGCTGATTAATTCAGGAACGAAGCATTTGACTGTGTTAATGAGTGAGTCATTGAATCATTCATTCAACCGATTCATTCAAATGGCTGATTCATTCAGGAACGAAGCATTTGACTGTCTTAATGAGTGAGTCATTGAATCATTCATTCAAACGGCTGATTCATTCAGGAACGAAGCATTTGACTGTGTTAATGAGTGAGTCATTGAATCATTCATTCAACCAGTTCATTCAAACGGCTGATTCATTCAGGAACGAAGCATTTGACTGTCTTAATGAGTGAGTCATTAAACCAATTCATTCAAACGGCTGATTCATTCAGGAACGAAACATTTGACTGTAATAATGAGTGCGTCATTGAATCATTCATTCAACCGATTCATTCAAATGGCTGATTCATTCAGGAACTAAGCATTTGACTGTCTTAATGAGTGAGTCGTTGAATCATTCATTCAAACAATTCATTCAGGAACAAATCATTTGACTGTCTTAACGAGTGAGTCACTGAATCATTAATCCGACCAATTCATTCAAAAGATTCATTCAGGAACAAATCATTTGACTGTCTTAAAGAGTGAGTCTCTGAATCATTCATTTAAACGGCTGATTCATTCAGGAACAAAGCATTTGTCTGTCTTGAGTGAGTCATTGAATCATTCATTCAACCGATTCATTCACACGGCTGAATCATTCAGGAACTAAACATTTGACTGTAATAATGAGTGAGTCGTTGAATCATACATTCAACCGATTCATTCAGGAACTAAACATTTGACTGTCTTAATGAGTGAGTCATTGAATCATTCATTCAACCGATTCATTCAGGAACTAAACATTTGACTGTCTTAATGAGTGAGTCATTGAATCATTAATTCAACCGATTCATTCACACGGCTGAATCATTCAGGAACTAAACATTTGACTGTAATAATGAGTGAGTCGTTGAATCATTCATTCAAACAATTCATTCAAAAGATTAATTCAAGAACAAATCATTTGACTGTCTTAATGAGTGAGTCATTGAATCATTCATTCAACCGATTCATTCAAACGGCTGATTCATTCAGGAACAAAGCATTTGACTGTCTTAATGAGTGAGTCATTGAATCATTCATTCAACCGATTCATTCAAACGGCTGATTCATTCAGGAACAAAGCATTTGACTGTCTTGAGTGAGTCATTGAATCATTCATTCAACCGATTCATTCACACGGCTGATTCATTCAGGAACTAAACATTTGACTGTAATAATGAGTGAGTCGTTGAATCATTCATTCGACCAATTAATTCAAAAGATTCATTCAGGAACAAATCATTTGACTGTCTTAAAGAGTGAGTCATTGAATCATTCATTCAAACAGCTGATTCATTCAGGAACAAAGCATTTGACTGTCTTAATGAGTGAGTCATTGAATCATTCATTCAACCGATTCATTCAAACGGCTGATTCATTCAGGAACAAAGCATTTGACTGTCTTAATGAGTGAGTCATTGAATCATTCATTCAACCGATTCATTCAAACGGCTGATTCATTCAGGAACAAAGCATTTGACTGTCTTGAGTGAGTCATTGAATCATTCATTCAACCGATTCATTCACACGGCTGATTCATTCAGGAACTAAACATTTGACTGTAATAATGAGTGAGTCGTTGAATCATTCATTCGACCAATTAATTCAAAAGATTCATTCAGGAACAAATCATTTGACTGTCTTAAAGAGTGAGTCATTGAATCATTCATTCAAACAGCTGATTCATTCAGGAACAAAGCATTTGACTGTCTTAATGAGTGAGTCATTGAATCATTCATTCAACCGATTCATTCAAACGGCTGATTCATTCAGGAACAAATCATTTGACTGTCTTAATGAGTGAGTCATTGAATCATTAATTCAAACAATTCATTCAGGAACAAATCATTTGAATGTCTTAAGAGTGAGTCAGTGAATCATTAATTCAACCGATTCATTCAAACGGCTGATTCATTCAGGAACTAAGCATTTGACTGTCTTAAAGGTCCCGTTCTTCGTGATCCCATTGTTCAAACTTTAGTTAGTGTGTAATGTTGCTGTTAGAGCATAAATAATACCTGTAAAATTATAAAGCTCAAAGTTCAATGCCAAGCGAGATATTTTATTTAACAGAAGTTCCCTTTCAAAGCCTACAGCGAACGGCCGGCTTGGACTACATCCTGGTACTTCCTTCATTAATGACGTCAGTAGAACAGACTAACCTCCGCCCACAAGAATACACGAAAAAAGGGGCGTGGTCTTGTTGCTGTCCCACGTGGAGAAGAGGAAGTGTTGCGTGGAGAAGAGGAAGTGTTGCGTTTGAGTGTGTTTGTCGCCATGTCGTCGAGACGCTGTTATTTTCATCCCGGAGTCAAATCACCTTTGTTTGGCTTTCCCAGGGACGCTGTAGAGATCATTGAGCGCATACATCTCCCGTTAAGAGGCGTGACCTTTCCACGTGCACTAAGCTGCTGTCCAATCACAACACGGACACCGCTGGCACAATCAGAACTCGTTACGTATTTCTGAAGGAGGGACTTCATAGAACAAGGAACTCATCAGCCGTTTTTAGGACAGTGAGAACAGTGGTGTACAGATGAGTACATTGTGTGAAAAATACTGTGTTTTTTTACACGCGAAACATGAACACATGTTATATTGCACACTGTAAACACAATCAAAGCTTCAAAAACACACGAAGAACGGGACCTTTAAAGGATTTTCTTATTTAGTATTTGTCTTGTTTTCTTGTTTTAGTCCAATTATCTACACATTATTAAATCAAGACACATTTACTGGAGCAGCAAAATGACTGAAGATATTGTTTTATGAAAAATGTATCAAAATGGAGGATCTGCCAATGGGACAGAATTATTCTGGGGTCTGATTTATTTTCCAGAACTTAATTTTGCTTCTGCAGTAAATGTGTCTTGATTTAAGAATGTCTTGGAAAACAAGGCAGAAATGCAGTTTATTTGTGGTGTAAATATTGACAGAATCTTAGAGGTGAGTTATTCTCCGTCTGTGATCCTTCATTGAGAGGAAATGTATTCAAGTTCTTGTCCTTAACAGAAGACGACTGAGGTCATTACTGAGCTTTTAGCTGCTGGTGTTTTACATCACATCCATTAAGTCATTACGGTCTCCATTAGGCAGAAGATGTAGGACAAAACAAACGGGAACTCTGTAACACTGGTCAGTTATGAAACACTGCTGACTGTTTCCATTAAACATGATATAGTGTTTAAAGAGAACCAGGGTGTTTTGCAGGAGAATCGTTGAGCTTTGTTGAGTTTGCATTCGCTCATTCTCATGTGAGTTAAAGGAAACATGTGTAACTACTGGTGTGACTTACACTGGACATATTCAATAAAACAAGCTCAATCTCATCATTTTAACACTATAAATCCTACTCTATCATATTTAATATGCAAAAGGCCTCTAAATGATCAATAGTGTATTTTCAGACAATCTCCTCCAGTCCTTCTGTCTCTGATTGATCGTTTAGACTCTTTTATCAAGAAAAAGTATTTTAGTATAATTGAACAAACGCATCAAATGCTTCGTTCCTGAATGAATAGGCCGTTTGAATGAATTGGTTGAATGAATGATTCAATGACTCACTCATTAAGACAGTCAAATGTGTTTCTGAATGAATCAGCCGTTTGAATGAATCAATTGAATGATTAATTGACTCACTCATTAACACAGTCAAATGCATTTTCTGAATGAATCAGCCATTTGAATGAATCAATTGAATGATTCATTGACTCACTCTTTAAGACAGTCAAATGTTTCGTTCCTGAATGAATCAGCCATTTGAATGAATTGGTTGAATGAATGATTCAATGACTCACTCATTAACACAGTCACATGCGTTTCTGAATGAATCAGCCGTTTGAATTAATCGGTTGAATGAATGATTCAGTGACTCACTCATTAAGACAGTCAAATGCTTCGTTGCTGAATGAATCAGCCGTTTGAATGAATGATTGAATGACTCACTCATTAAGACAGTCAAATGCTTCGTTCCTGAATGAATCAGCCGTTTGAATGAATTGGTTGAATGAATGATTCAATGACTCACTCATTAAGACAGTCAAATGCTTCGTTCCTGAATGAATCAGCCGTTTGAATGAATTGGTTGAATGAATGATTCAGTGACTCACTCATTAAGACAGTCAAATGCTTCGTTCCTGAATGAATCAGCCGTTTGAATGAATTGGTTGAATGAATGATTCAATGACTCACTCATTAAGACAGTCAAATGCTGCGTTCCTGAATGAATCAGCAGTTTGAATGAATTGGTTGAATGAATGATTCAGCGACTCACTCATTAAGACAGTCAAATGCTTCGTTCCTGAATGAATCAGCCGTTTGAATTAATCGGTTGAATGAATGATTCAGTGACTCACTCTTTAAGACAATCTAATGCGTTTCTGAATGAATCAGCCGTTTGAATGAATCAATTGAATGATTCATTGACTCATTCTTTAAAACAGTCAAATGATTCGTTCCTGAATGTATCAGCAGTTTGAATGAATCGGCTGAATGAATGATTCAATGACTCACTTATTAAGACAGTCTAATGCTTCGTTTCTGAATGAATCAGCCGTTTGAATTAATCGGTTGAATGAATGATTCAGTGACTCACTCATTAAGACAGTCAAATGCTTCGTTGCTGAATGAATCAGCCGTTTGAATTAATTGGTTGAATGAATGCTTAAATGACTCACTCATTAACACAGTCAAATGCTTTGTTGCTGAATGAATCAGCCGTTTGAATGAATGATTGAATGACTCACTCATTAAGACAGTCAAATGCTTCGTTCCTGAATGAATCAGCCGTTTGAATGAATTGGTTGAATGAATGATTCAATGACTCACTCATTAAGACAGTCAAATGCTTCGTTCCTGAATGAATCAGCCGTTTGAATGAATTGGTTGAATGAATGATTCAATGACTCACTCATTAAGACAGTCAAATGCTTCGTTTCTGAATGAATCAGCCGTTTGAATGAATCGGCTGAATGAATGATTCAATGACTCACTTATTAAGACAGTCTAATGCTTCGTTTCTGAATGAATCAGCCGTTTGAATGAATCGGCTGAATGAATGATTCAGTGACTCACTCATTAAGACAGTCAAATGCTTCGTTGCTGAATGAATCAGCCGTTTGAATGAATGATTGAATGACTCACTCATTAAGACAGTCAAAGGCTTAGTTCCTGAATGAATCAGAGCTTTGTTGAGTTTGCATTCGCTCATTCTCATGTGAGTTAAAGGAAACGTGTAACTACTGGTGTGACTTACACTGGACATATTCAATAAAACAAGCTCAATCTCATCATTTTACCACTATAAATCCTACTCTATCATATTTAATATGCAAAAGGCCTCTAAATGATCAATAGTGTATTTGCAGACAATCTCCTCCAGTCCTTCTGTCTCTGATTGATCGTTTAGACTCTTTTATCAAGAAAAAGTATTTTAGTATAATTGAACAAACGCATCAAATGCTTCGTTCCTGAATGAATCGGCCGTTTGAATGAATTGGTTGAATGAATGATTCAATGACTCACTCATTAAGACAGTCAAATGTGTTTCTGAATGAATCAGCCGTTTGAATTAATCAATTGAATGATTCATTGACTCACTCTTTAAGACAGTCAAATGCTTCGTTCCTGAATGAATCAGCCATTTGAATGAATTGGTTGAATGAATGATTCAATGACTCACTCATTAACACAGTCACATGCGTTTCTGAATGAATCAGCCGTTTGAATTAATCGGTTGAATGAATGATTCAGTGACTCACTCATTAAGACAGTCAAATGCTTCGTTGCTGAATGAATCAGCCGTTTGAATGAATGATTGAATGACTCACTCATTAAGACAGTCAAATGCTTCGTTCCTGAATGAATCAGCCGTTTGAATGAATTGGTTGAATGAATGATTCAATGACTCACTCATTAAGACAGTCAAATGCTTCGTTCCTGAATGAATCAGCCGTTTGAATGAATTGGTTGAATGAATGATTCAGTGACTCACTCATTAAGACAGTCAAATGCTTCGTTCCTGAATGAATCAGCCGTTTGAATGAATTGGTTGAATGAATGATTCAATGACTCACTCATTAAGACAGTCAAATGCTGCGTTCCTGAATGAATCAGCAGTTTGAATGAATTGGTTGAATGAATGATTCAATGACTCACTCATTAAGACAGTCAAATGCTTCGTTCCTGAATGAATCAGCCGTTTGAATTAATCGGTTGAATGAATGATTCAGTGACTCACTCTTTAAGACAATCTAATGCGTTTCTGAATGAATCAGCCGTTTGAATGAATCAATTGAATGATTCATTGACTCATTCTTTAAAACAGTCAAATGATTTGTTCCTGAATGTATCAGCAGTTTGAATGAATCGGCTGAATGAATGATTCAATGACTCACTTATTAAGACAGTCTAATGCTTCGTTTCTGAATGAATCAGCCGTTTGAATGAATCGGCTGAATGAATGATTCAGTGACTCACTCATTAAGACAGTCAAATGCTTCGTTGCTGAATGAATCAGCCGTTTGAATGAATGATTGAATGACTCACTCATTAAGACAGTCAAAGGCTTAGTTCCTGAATGAATCAGAGCTTTGTTGAGTTTGCATTCGCTCATTCTCATGTGAGTTAAAGGAAACGTGTAACTACTGGTGTGACTTACACTGGACATATTCAATAAAACAAGCTCAATCTCATCATTTTACCACTATAAATCCTACTCTATCATATTTAATATGCAAAAGGCCTCTAAATGATCAATAGTGTATTTGCAGACAATCTCCTCCAGTCCTTCTGTCTCTGATTGATCGTTTAGACTCTTTTATCAAGAAAAAGTATTTTAGTATAATTGAACAAACGCATCAAATGCTTCGTTCCTGAATGAATCGGCCGTTTGAATGAATTGGTTGAATGAATGATTCAATGACTCACTCATTAAGACAGTCAAATGTGTTTCTGAATGAATCAGCCGTTTGAATTAATCAATTGAATGATTCATTGACTCACTCTTTAAGACAGTCAAATGCTTCGTTCCTGAATGAATCAGCCATTTGAATGAATTGGTTGAATGAATGATTCAATGACTCACTCATTAACACAGTCACATGCGTTTCTGAATGAATCAGCCGTTTGAATTAATCGGTTGAATGAATGATTCAGTGACTCACTCATTAAGACAGTCAAATGCTTCGTTGCTGAATGAATCAGCCGTTTGAATGAATGATTGAATGACTCACTCATTAAGACAGTCAAATGCTTCGTTCCTGAATGAATCAGCCGTTTGAATGAATTGGTTGAATGAATGATTCAATGACTCACTCATTAAGACAGTCAAATGCTTCGTTCCTGAATGAATCAGCCGTTTGAATGAATTGGTTGAATGAATGATTCAGTGACTCACTCATTAAGACAGTCAAATGCTTCGTTCCTGAATGAATCAGCCGTTTGAATGAATTGGTTGAATGAATGATTCAATGACTCACTCATTAAGACAGTCAAATGCTGCGTTCCTGAATGAATCAGCAGTTTGAATGAATTGGTTGAATGAATGATTCAATGACTCACTCATTAAGACAGTCAAATGCTTCGTTCCTGAATGAATCAGCCGTTTGAATTAATCGGTTGAATGAATGATTCAGTGACTCACTCTTTAAGACAATCTAATGCGTTTCTGAATGAATCAGCCGTTTGAATGAATCAATTGAATGATTCATTGACTCATTCTTTAAAACAGTCAAATGATTTGTTCCTGAATGTATCAGCAGTTTGAATGAATCGGCTGAATGAATGATTCAATGACTCACTTATTAAGACAGTCTAATGCTTCGTTTCTGAATGAATCAGCCGTTTGAATTAATCGGTTGAATGAATGATTCAGTGACTCACTCATTAAGACAGTCAAATGCTTCGTTGCTGAATGAATCAGCCGTTTGAATGAATGATTGAATGACTCACTCATTAAGACAGTCAAATGCTTCGTTCCTGAATGAATCAGCCGTTTGAATGAATTGGTTGAATGAATGATTCAATGACTCACTCATTAAGACAGTCAAATGCTTCGTTCCTGAATGAATCAGCCGTTTGAATTAATTGGTTGAATGAATGCTTAAATGACTCACTCATTAACACAGTCAAATGCTTTTCTGAATGAATCAGCCGTTTGAATGAATGATTGAATGACTCACTCATTAAGACAGTCAAATGCTTCGTTCCTGAATGAATCAGCCGTTTGAATTAATTGGTTGAATGAATGCTTAAATGACTCACTCATTAACACAGTCAAATGCTTTTCTGAATGAATCAGCCGTTTGAATTAATCGGTTGAATGATTAATTGACTCACTCATTAACACAGTCAAATGCTTTGTTGCTGAATGAATCAGCCGTTTGAATGAATGATTGAATGACTCACTCATTAAGACAGTCAAATGCTTCGTTCCTGAATGAATCAGCCGTTTGAATGAATTGGTTGAATGAATGATTCAATGACTCACTCATTAAGACAGTCAAATGCTTCGTTCCTGAATGAATCAGCCGTTTGAATGAATTGGTTGAATGAATGATTCAATGACTCACTCATTAAGACAGTCAAATGCTTCGTTTCTGAATGAATCAGCCGTTTGAATGAATCGGCTGAATGAATGATTCAATGACTCACTTATTAAGACAGTCTAATGCTTCGTTTCTGAATGAATCAGCCGTTTGAATGAATCGGCTGAATGAATGATTCAGTGACTCACTCATTAAGACAGTCAAATGCTTCGTTGCTGAATGAATCAGCCGTTTGAATGAATGATTGAATGACTCACTCATTAAGACAGTCAAAGGCTTAGTTCCTGAATGAATCAGAGCTTTGTTGAGTTTGCATTCGCTCATTCTCATGTGAGTTAAAGGAAACATGTGTAACTACTGGTGTGACTTACACTGGACATATTCAATAAAACAAGCTCAATCTCATCATTTTACCACTATAAATCCTACTCTATCATATTTAATATGCAAAAGGCCTCTAAATGATCAATAGTGTATTTGCAGACAATCTCCTCCAGTCCTTCTGTCTCTGATTGATCGTTTAGACTCTTTTATCAAGAAAAAGTATTTTAGTATAATTGAACAAACGCATCAAATGCTTCGTTCCTGAATGAATAGGCCGTTTGAATGAATTGGTTGAATGAATGATTCAATGACTCACTCATTAAGACAGTCAAATGTGTTTCTGAATGAATCAGCCGTTTGAATGAATCAATTGAATGATTAATTGGCTCACTCATTAACACAGTCAAATGCATTTTCTGAATGAATCAGCCATTTGAATGAATCAATTAAATGATTCATTGACTCACTCTTTAAGACAGTCAAATGCTTCGTTCCTGAATGAATCAGCCATTTGAGTGAATTGGTTGAATGAATGATTCAATGACTCACTCATTAACACAGTCACATGCGTTTCTGAATGAATCAGCCGTTTGAATTAATCGGTTGAATGAATGATTCAGTGACTCACTCATTAAGACAGTCAAATGCTTCGTTGCTGAATGAATCAGCCGTTTGAATTAATGATTCAATGACTCACTCATTAAGACAGTCAAATGCTGCGTTCCTGAATGAATCAGCAGTTTGAATGAATTGGTTGAATGAATGATTCAATGACTCACTCATTAAGACAGTCAAATGCTTCGTTCCTGAATGAATCAGCCGTTTGAATTAATCGGTTGAATGAATGATTCAGTGACTCACTCTTTAAGACAATCTAATGCGTTTCTGAATGAATCAGCCGTTTGAATGAATCAATTGAATGATTCATTGACTCATTCTTTAAAACAGTCAAATGATTCGTTCCTGAATGTATCAGCAGTTTGAATGAATCGGTTGAATGAATGATTCAGTGACTCACTCATTAAGACAGTCAAATGCTTCGTTGCTGAATGAATCAGCCGTTTGAATGAATGATTGAATGACTCACTCATTAAGACAGTCAAATATTTCGTTCCTGAATGAATCAGCCGTTTGAATGAATTGGTTGAATGAATGATTCAATTACTCACTCATTAAGACAGTCAAATGCTTCGTTCCTGAATGAATCAGCCGTTTGAATGAATGATTGAATGACTCACTCATTAAGACAGTCAAATATTTCGTTCCTGAATGAATCAGCCGTTTGAATTAATTGGTTGAATGAATGATTAAATGACTCACTCATTAACACAGTCAAATGCTTTTCTGAATGAATCAGCCGTTTGAATTAATCGGCTGAATGAATGATTCAGTGACTCACTCATTAACACAGTCAAATGCTTTGTTGCTGAATGAATCAGCCGTTTGAATGAATGATTCAATGACTCACTCATTAAGACAGTCAAATGCTTTGTTCCTGAATGAATCAGCCGTTTGAATGAATTGGTTGAATGAATGATTCAATGACTCACTCTTTAAGGCAGTCAAATGCTTCGTTTCTGAATGAATCAGCCGTTTGAACGAATCGGTTGAACGAATGATTCAGTGACTCACTCATTAAGACAGTCAAATGCTTCGTTGCTGAATGAATCACCCATTTGAATGAATAATTCAATGACTCACTCATTAAGGCAGTCAAATGCTTCGTTCCTGAATGAATCGGTCGAAACTCAATGACTCACTCATTAACCGGGACCTGCTGCCACCTACTGGCATTTCACATTTCAAGCATTTGTAATATAATACGTTTTTAAAATATCAATATGATGTACCTTCCTCTGTGGGCACGTAGATATTGAGGAACAGACAGTCTTCGCTCTGGTCATGCACGTACGTTGCGACCGTGTCCAGGTTGGCGGTAAACCACACTGGGAGCATGTCCGTGAGCAGCAGTCGGTCCTCCAGGAACTGCGGACACACCGGAGCGAACTGAGTGGCGTTCCTGATGCCCGGCCACGACGAGGGCGGCTCGGGGGCCTGAAACCGGCGCTCTCCAGTAGGGGGCATCGCATACGGCACGCCCAGATATTGCTCCACGGGGCCCAGGATCTCACTGGGCAGCGCCACCCTCAATCCACGCAGCTTGCCGTAGTTAGTGGTGACCGTGGTGTATTGTGCTTGCTGACAAATGACGAGAGTAACTCCCCAAATCGAAGCGAGGATCTGAAGGATCATTCTGCTAGTGAGCAAACGGGCAAACATGTTTTCCGTGTAATCCTTACAACTGCCAATCTGTTAATCCAAAACCAGAGCAAACATGCAACGAATCCTCAGGCGAGCTCTTTCCATTCCTCCTGATGGTGTGTCGGAGCGTCGGCTCTCCTGCTGGCGGTGTCTTCCATGCTTCCTGATTTAATGCCAGACGGATTGATCCGCCTGTGGGAGAGAGGAATCATGATTTACACCAGACGTCCTCCAGAGATAAAAACACTTAAACCAGACTAAGATTAGGCTACCAAGTGTTAACATATGATTAAAACAAGTCAACATGTGCCAGCATCATGGTCAATCCTGTAAGCATCGCCTAGCTACAAATGCTAAAAAATGCTAGCAGCATCTAACATTAAAACATGCTAGCATAATGTTAAAGAAATGTTATCATGTTAAACATTAACATCTTGATAAACTACATCCTTGCATCCTAATTGTTTTAACGTCTTGCAAAAAACATGCTAATCCTGTTATTATGATGATAGAAACATGCTAATTATGTTAGCATAATGCTAACAACATGTTAGCATTGCCCAGCTACGTGCTAAAAACATGTTAACACATGTTCCCAAGCATCGCCTAGCTACAAATGCTAAAAAAATGCTAAAAACATGCTAGCAGCATCTAACATTAAAACATGCTAACATAATGTTAAATAAATGTTATCATGTTAAACATTAACATCTTGATAAACTACATCCTTGCAAAATGGTAATTGTTTTAACATCTTGCAAAAAACATGAAAATCATGTTATTATGATGATAGAAACATGTTAATTATGTTAGCATTATGCTAACAACATGTTAGCATTGCCCAGCTACGTGTGCTAAAAATATGTTAACACATGTTCCCAACATCTAACATTAAAACATGGTAGCATCATGTTAACAACATGGTAAATCCTGTAAGCATCGCCTAGCTACAAATGCTAAAAACATGCTAGCAGCATCTAACATTAAAACATACTAACATAATGTTAAAGAAATGTTATTATGTTAAACATTAACATCTTGATAAACTACATCCTTGCAAAATGGTAATTGTTTTAACATCTTGCAAAAAACATGAAAATCATGTTATTATGATGATAGAAACATGTTAATTATGTAAGCATAATCCTAAAAACATGTTAACATTGCCTAGCTACGTGCTAAAAACATGTTAACACATGTTCCCAACATCTAACATTAAAACATGGCAGCATCATGTTAACAACATGGTAAATCCTGTAAGCATCGCCTAGCTACAAATGCTAAAAAAATGCTAGCAGCATCTAACATTAAAACATGCTAGCATAATGTTAAAGAAATGTTATCATGTTAAACATTAACATCTTGATAAACTACATCCTTGCATCCTAATTGTTTTAACGTCTTGCAAAAAACATGCTAATCCTGTTATTATGATGATAGAAACATGCTAATTATGTTAGGATAATGCTAAAAACATGTTAACATTGCCCAGCTACGTGCTAAAAACATGTTAACACATGTTCCCAACATCTAACATTAAAACATGGTAGCATCATGTTAACAACATGGTAAATCCTGTAAGCATCGCCTAGCTACAAATGCTAAAAACATGCTAGCAGCATCTAACATTAAAACATACTAACATAATGTTAAAGAAATGTTATTATGTTAAACATTAACATCTTGATAAACTACATCCTTGCAAAAAACATGATAATCATGTTATTATGATGATAGAAACATGCTAATTATGGTAGCATAATCCTAAAAACATGTTAACATTGCCTAGCTACGTGCTAAAAACATGTTAACACATGTTCCCAACATCTAACATTAAAACATGGCAGCATCATGTTAACAACATGGTAAATCCTGTAAGCATCGCCTAGCTACAAATGCTAAAAAAATGCTAGCAGCATCTAACATTAAAACATGTTAGCATAATGTTAAAGAAATGTTATCATGTTAAACATTAACATCTTGATAAACTACATCCTTGCATCCTAATTGTTTTAACGTCTTGCAAAAAACATGCTAATCGTGTTATTATGATGAAAGAAACATGCTAATTATGTTAGCATTATGTTAACAACATGTTAGCATTGCCCAGCTACGTGCTAAAAACATGTTAACACATGTTCCCAACATCTAACATTAAAACATGGTAGCATCATGTTAACAACATGGTAAATCCTGTAAGCATCGCCTAGCTACAAATGCTAAAAACATGCTAGCAGCATCTAACATTAAAACATACTAACATAATGTTAAAGAAATGTTATTATGTTAAACATTAACATCTTGATAAACTACATCCTTGCAAAAAACATGATAATCATGTTATTATGATGATAGAAACATGCTAATTATGGTAGCATAATCCTAAAAACATGTTAACATTGCCTAGCTACGTGCTAAAAACATGTTAACACATGTTCCCAACATCTAACATTAAAACATGGTAGCATCATGTTAACAACATGGTAAATCCTGTAAGCATCGCCTAGCTACAAATGCTAAAAACATGCTAGCAGCATCTAACATTAAAACATGCTAGCATAATGTTAAAGAAATGTTATCATGTTAAACATTAACATCTTGATAAACTACATCCTTGCATCCTAATTGTTTTAACGTCTTGCAAAAAACATGCTAATCCTGTTATTATGATGATAGAAACATGCTAATTATGTTAGCATAATGCTAACAACATGTTAACATTGCCCAGCTACGTGCTAAAAACATGTTAACACATGTTCCCAACATCTAACATTAAAACATGGTAGCATCATGTTAACAACATGGTAAATCCTGTAAGCATCGCCTAGCTACAAATGCTAAAAACATGCTAGCATCTAACATTAAAACATGCTAACATAATGTTAAAGAAATGTTATTATGTTAAACATTAACATCTTGATAAACTACATCCTTGCAAAAAACATGATAATCATGTTATTATGATGATAGAAACATGCTAATTATGTTAGGATAATGCTAAAAACATGTTAGCATTGCCCAGCTACGTGTGCTAAAAACATGTTAACACATGTTCCCAACATCTAACATTAAAACATGGTAGCATCATGTTAACAACATGGTAAATCCTGTAAGCATCGCCTAGCTACAAATGCTAAAAACATGCTAGCAGCATCTAGCATTAAAACATGCTAACATAATGTTAAATAAATATTTTCATGTCAAACATTAACATCTTGATAAACTACATCCTTGCAAAATGGTAATTGTTTTAACATCTTGCAAAAAACATGCTAATCCTGTTATTATGATGATAGAAACATGTTAATTATGTTAGCATTGTGATAACAACATGTTAGCATTGCCCAGCTACGTGTGCTAAAAACATGTTAACACATGTTCCCAACATCTAACATTAAAACATGGTAGCATCATGTTAAAAACATGGTAAATCCTGTAAGCATCGCCTAGCTACATGCTAAAAACATGCTAGCAGCATCTAGCATTAGCTCGCTGCCGTGCCCCTGGGTCGAGGTGGGGGGGCTGCCGTCCTAGAGGGAGCGGAGGAGTCACCGGCGTTCGCCGTGGGCCGGAGCCTGTATCCCTCCGCCGTGTAGGGGAGGAGCAGGGAGCGCGCGGGACTCGCTGCCGGCTGCCCTCGACAGGAGGAGCCACCGCCGGCCGCCAGGGGGCGGAGGAGAATCGAGCCGTCCACCGAGCGTCCAGTGCCATCGCATGGCACCGCGAGGAAGAGCCTCTCGGCTGGCTGAGGACCGAACGGCAGTGTGTCTGGGAACCGGACCAGAATTTTTTTTTTTTTCTTTTCTCCTCTCTCCACTCTCTCGTCTCTGTCGCTCCTCATGCTCCCGGCTCCGTTCTCTCACCTCGCTGTTCTTACCCCCAGGTGTCGCGGCCGCCGTGATCGGCCCCCCCGGAGGGGCGGGGGGGGGGAGTAGAGCACAGTCTCGGGAGTGCCCCCCGGCCTGCGAAGGGCGTTGGGGGTATCTGGCGGGCAGCGAGGTCGAGGGACCGTGAGAACGGGACGAGGCCGCGCTCATCAGGGTGGATGGGCGCCAGCTGCGCGCTGCAGTGGTCTCGTGTCTCACGGAGGAGTGAGGGAGCATAAAGGAGGAGCGACGACAGTGAAGGAGGAGAGAGGACCAGGCCTGGATTTTGTGTTTTGTTTTTGTATGTAGGTGGCAGTCGGCCGTGAGGGGCTGCCGCCACCATTTTATTTTGTTTTAAATTTGTTGAATGTTCGCCGGTTCCCGCCTCCTTCTTCCCATACGAACGAACTGCGTTACAGTCACCTAATGGGGTTTTGGTTTCCTTGCCACTGTTGCCTCTGGCTTGGCATGCTCAGTTGGGGACACTATATTTTTCAACTAAACATAATTAAACTAAATTGTTAAAAGCGCTATATAAATAAAGTTGACTTGACAAGAGGATCTCCAGATCTAAGGCTGAATAGAAAAAAGGTATCAATGGTTCTGTCCAGTAACTCATGATGAACCTCAGGCCAACTGCACACTTTATGAGAAGCATTTCAGTTGCTCAGACTGTCTGTGTGACACACACATCCGTGCTTCTAAAGGTATAACGTTAGGCCTATAGTTTTTTTAATGGATAATATATTAATATAATATTCCATTCATTATCAGAGCTTGGCAGACAGAATTATAATTTTTTAGACAGGTTAATTAATAGATTATAGCCTAATAAATGTTATTATTAATTTATAATATAAATACATTTAGCTAGACTATATTAATCATACATAATAATCCTGTCATATAAAGTTTATGACAAAAAATATTTAGATAAAAATGGGACAAATAATTACATGATAATGTAGTCATAATTTAAGTAAATTAATAAAAAATAAAAAAATTAATTTCAAAAAAGTGATTACAGGTTCTGACTGCTTAAAGGGACAGTTCACCCAAAAATAAAAATTCTGTCATCATTTACTCACCCTCAAGTTGTTCCAAACATGTACATTTCTTTATGTTGGAAGATTCATTCCTATTATGGAAGTCAGTGGTGCCCCAGAGCAGCCTGGGTACAAACTTTCTTCAAAATATCTTCTTTTGTGTTCAGCAGAACAAAGAAACTCATACAGGTTTGGAACGTAAATGATGATATAATTTTCATTTTTGGGTGAACTATCCCTTTAAAGTGCACCAAATAGGCTACTAAAGAGTTCTTTAGAAATAAATTAAATAATAAAATTATATAAAATGTGTTCTATTGCCAGTTCACACTTGATCTCATGCTTTATTATGGTTTATTGTTGAGCTGTCAAGTTGTCAATGTTGAAAAAATAATTTCATGACGTATTCTTTATTTCTGTCCTTTATGCTATTGTTTTTTAGTTGTTTTTTTTTAGTAGCCATACTTCCGGATTTTGTCTGGACAGTTCGGATTTTAAGCTCCCTGTCCGGCGTCGGGCGCAGCCTTAAAGGGATAGTTCACCCAAAAATGAAAAAAACTTTCGGCCGACCGCCTTCTGTGGAAAAGTGTTGAATATTGAAAGTGAAACTCAAGATGCGTACGTGTCGTCATGACGAGCGGTTAGTCTTTCGATCGGCTGAGGACCTTTCAACAATTTTTCCATATATTGAACAGGGAAGGCGGTCGGCCGAAACTTAAAGGGGCTATATGCAACTTTTTCCCCAAAATAAACGTAACTATAGCCTTTTTATTTTACCATTTATGACTCAAACATCTCCTGATGAGCATACTGACACCTTGTCCGCTCACAGTGGGTGCACCTATAAGCCTGTATCCTATTTTTCATATTTTCTGACGGGTCGTCTTTTCCCGCGCTGTCTGCGGATGTGACGTCAAGCGCGTTCATGTTAAACGTTTCAGATCACTCTGCCACCACCGCTAGTCAGAAAGTAGCCTACACTCGCAAGCAGTGCAATGGATTTAACGAATACACAGAAGAGACCCAGGACAACTCGGACACCAACAGTAACTCCACAGAAGACTAAAAAAGTTAAACCCCTGACAAGTGGCCAAAAAAGGTCGAAGATTGAGAGAGACCGGCGCATTGCAAGGACTAGAGTGAACATCGGCTTCGCATTTGACTTCGCATATATATATATATATATATATATATATATATATATATATATATATATATATATATATATATATATATATATATATATATATATATATAAACAAAAATAAATATGAATAGTGCATCAGTAATGTAAAGTCTTTTTGGGTGTCTAGAAAAGCGCTATATAAAACTGATGGATTATTTATTATATAGCCATGTAAAGCTACATTATATTGTTTGTTGTTTCTATATCTTAACAAAAAATAAGAGGTAAATGAAGATGTAAAGTGTGATGCATTTTATTTCACATAAGACATGTAGTCAATAAATATTGCTAAATAGTATTATGTATATGTGTCTTTCATACTTGGTGATAGTAAGCTACTTGTGTATAATAAGTGGTCAAGGACAGTGCTCAGTCGTCAAGGACAGTGCTCAGTCGTCAAGGACAGTGCTCAGATTTGTGTTTTTAATATTCTACGAAAGTTTCGGTCTGTGCGCCCTTCATCAGCGTGTATGCCAATGGCGAAATGGGTTTATTTATTTATTTAATGTATTAATTTTTTGTGTAGTTTGTCAGCTACACGTTTGACGTTTTGATAAGAGAACACTTATCTCATTATCATTATAACATTATATGTATTTGACTGTTCTTACCTCTGTAAACATAATGTTGACCTCCTTGCAGCAGATGACTTGTGAAGTGTACACGTACGAGCGCGCGCTGCGAGAGCGAGCAGAAATGAAGATCAGTTCTGTTTTTTGGCCACAGGTGTCAGTCGCGAGTTTAAATTTCAGAAAAACGCATATAGCCCCTTTAACTTTATAAAGTTTTAAATATGGATATTTTTCGTCGATTCGCTTCAGAAGGCCTTTATTAACACCCCAGAGCTGCGTGGAGCAGTTATATGACGGACAGATGCACTTTTTATGGACTTCAAAAACAGAGCAACAATTACTGCTATAATAATGCTTGGATTAGCCTGGACTTTTGTAATATAACTCCGATTGTATTAGTCTGAAAGAAGAATGTCATATACACCTCGGATGAGTTGAAGGAGAGTAAATCATGGGCTCATTTTTATTTTTGGGTGAACTATCCCCTTTAAAGGGGTGGTAAAGCACGATTTCACTTTTCTAGCTGTAGTTAGTGTGTAGTGTTGCTGTTTGAGCATAAACAACATCTGCAAAGTTACAACGTTCAAAGTTTAAAGCAAAGGGAGATATTTGCTTTTAAAGAAATCAGTTTCTAAGGACTACAGCAAACGGCCGCTAGGGACTACAGACATTCCTCCAGGGTCTCTGACATCACCAGCCCCAATATTTACATAAACCCCTCCTCCGAGAATATTAAATAAGGGGGGGGGGGGGCCATTTTGTATCACCGCGGGGAATAGTTGTTGTGGTAGCCTATAGTTAGTAGGCTGGAGTGTTGTTGCCAATGCCTACGAAATCAAAGCACGAGACAGACAGGGGTCGAAGGAGAAGACCGGGAAATGTGACATAATGGACAATATTCGTCTGTATTTGCAACACACGAGCCGCGGTTCAGCTGCACGAGACACACCCTGCCAGTGTAAGCGCCGCTGATCCGCTGGAGCACACAACTACGAAAATGCCAGATAAAATGTAAAAATAGGCACTCTTTATATAAATAAACCACAGATCTGAGCTTTAAACAACTACATTATCGACTGAAAAAGACGATCATCTTCACTAAAATTGTCTGGGTCTGATTCGGGCTCAAATTGGTATGGTTTTATTGACGCCATTGTACTACACAAAGCACAGGCTAGTAGCCTGAGGCTACCGGTAAAGGTAAGGGGAGTGACTTTTCAGACAAACGTGCACTAGGCGGTTAGCCAATCACAACACACTGGGCCAGCTAACCAATCAGAGCCCATTGCGTATTTTTGAGGGACTGGCTTCATAGAACCCGGAAACCATCAGACCGTTTTTACAAGGAGGGACAGAGCAGTGTAGAATAAAGGTCAAATATATGAAAAATAATGCAATTTTTTTTAAATGAAGCATGAACACATGTTACAGTGCAGCCCACAAACACAATCAAGCCCTCGAAAGAGTGTGTTTTACCACCCCTTTAAGCCGGACGCTCATTTGTCCTCCTTTTTGGAGTTGCGCTGAATTGGCCTATAAAACCCCGCTCTAGAATCTTTATTGGGACGCAGAAGCACAGTGTATAATGCCATAAGATCTCTGGTCAAACTAATGATTGGCTGAAAGCGATGTCAAATAAATATCTGATTAAGGGCTGGGCGATAAAACAATAACGATATGTATCGCGATAGACACGTAATCCATATCAGTAAAAAACGCATTCGATAAAACGTTCGGTCATTTTTTTTCTTCGTCGGAAGAAACCAGAGGAAGCAAGTTTGGTTGCATGAACAAAGGCACTCGCTCTCTGGTAACCAAGCATCATAAGGAGTGACAGGCTAACAGCCAATCATGTTACAGTATCAGGTTTGGTTGCGCCATATCGTTGTCTCGTGTTGATTCTTCAGTAACAGAACCGGCGTGGAGTGATGAGTGGAAAATGAGCGAGGAAATTGTTGATAAAACAGGAAAACAAGTCAGCTCGCCAGTGTGGCAGTTTTTTGGATTGTATAAGTCTGACCGTAGTCTGACCAATGTCGTCTGCAAAATATGCAAGAACGTTGTCCCAACCAAGACACACTTGCTTTACCACCTTAAGCCTTGTTTATACTCTCGTCTGGCTCCTCCGCTGACAGCTCGCGCGCCTCGTTCGTTTGGGGACGTGTTAATACTCAACGCGCTCGCCGTTGTGTCTTGACTTTGGCTGAATCCGAAATCGCCCCCTAAACCCTCATTCACTATTCCCTACTTTAGTCCACTGGTATAGTTCACTTGAAGGAGTGAATGAAACAAGTGAGCGAATTCGGACAGCCGTTAAGTGTTCATCGTCTGTACACTCGTTATTGCGGTGCATTGTGGGATAGAATGAGTGTACTCAATAACGTCCACTATGGTTTCGGACACCACTACAAATGGCTGTCCCCTCAAATAGCACCCTATGTAGGGTATAGGGGGCGATTTCGGATTCAGCCTTTGAAACTACATGGAGAGGTAATGTTACTCTGCATCAGTGCCTTATGACAAAGCATCTAAAGGCGAACAGTTGCAAAGAAATAACGGAGGCACTGCCCCTTAAAGTTAAGAGTTCATTGTGATTTTAGACTTGTGTTTATATTTTAATTATCGGAGTGTTTTCCATGGTTGTGTTGACATTTCTGCCTTTATAACTGAGGGGATTATAATCAGAGGAAGGTTACGTTTAAAATAATATGTTAAATATTTTTCTCCTTGTCCTTATTTTAAATAGGTCATAAAAATATCAATAATTATCGAGATCGACGGATATGAAACACTTATATCCTGATACAGTTTTCAGCCATATCGCCCAGCCCTAATCTGATATATCATTGGTTAAAAACGTAAACAAGCCTCCGCGATGTGCTGGCTACGTCATATCATAACGTGCATTAACCTCAGATGCTCAGACCTCATTTAATCCGGAATGGACAAAAGAGCACGAGTTTATATCAAAAGCACACTGTGTCGCTGTGAAGTGGACGATGATAGTCATTGACCGACAGGCCAGCATGGAAAAACATAAAAGTAACCGACGAGCCGCAGGAACGTCTTCCCTTAGGTCATTTTTTCATAATCATGCAGTCAAGCATCACCAGTCATACAGAAATATTGCAGAAAAACTATTCAAATGTTTACTAGTTTTCATTCATTCTAATTCTGCTTTTGGGAAGGTTACAACTTTGGTGTCCAACATATGTGTGTGTGTGTGTGTGTGTGTGTGTGTGTGTAATGGGTAGGTTTAGGGGTAGGGGCAGTGGGTGTGTGTGTGTGTGTGTGTGTGTGTGTGTGTGTGTGTGTGTGTGTGTGTGTGTGTGATGGGTAGGTTTAGGGGCAGGGGCAGTGTGTGTGTGTGTGTATGTGTGTGTGTGTGATGGGAAGGTTTAGGGGTAGGGGCAGTGTGTGTGTGTGTGTGTGTGTGTGTGTGTGTGTGTGTGTGTGTGTGTGTGTGTGTGTGTGTGTGTGTGTGTGTGTGTGTGTGTGTGTGTGTGATGGGTAGGTTTAGGGGTAGGGGCAGTGTGTGTGTGTGTGTGTGTGTGTGTGTGTGTGTGTGTGTGTGTGTGTGTGTGTGTGTGTGTGTGTGTGTGTGTGTGTGTGTGTGTGTGTGTGTGTGTGTGTGTGTGTGTGTGTGATGGGTAGGTTTAGGGGCAGGGGCAGGGGCAGTGTGTGTGTGTGTGTGTGTGTGTGTATGTGTGTGTGATGGGTAGGTTTAGGGGCAGGGGCAGGGGCAGTGTGTGTGTGTGTGTGTGTGTGTGTGTGTGTGTGTGTGTGTGTGTGTGTGTGTGTGTGTGTGTGTGTGTGTGTGTGTGTGTGTGTGTGTGTGTGTGTGTGTGTGTGTGTGATGGGTAGGTTTAGGGGTAGGGGCAGTGTGTGTGTGTGTGTGTGTGTGTGATGGGTAGGTTTAGGGGTAGGGGCAGTGTGTGTGTGTGTGTGTGTGTGTGTGTGTGTGTGTGTGTGTGTGTGTGTGTGTGTGTGTGTGTGTGTGTGTGTGTGTGTGTGTGGGTGTGTGTGTGTGTGTGTGTGTGTGTGTGTGATGGGTAGGTTTAGGGGCAGGGGCAGTGTGTGTGTGTGTGTGTGTGTGTGTGTGTGTGTGTGTGTGTGTGTGTGTGTGTGTGTGTGTGTGTGTGTGTGTGTGTGTGTGTGTGTGTGTGTGTGTGTGTGTGTGTGTGGGTGTGTGTGTGTGTGTGTGTGTGTGTGTGTGATGGGTAGGTTTAGGGGCAGGGGCAGTGTGTGTGTGTGTGTGTGTGTGTGTGTGTGTGTGTGTGTGTGTGTGTGTGTGTGTGTGTGTGTGTGTGTGTGTGTGTGTGTGTGTGTGTGTGTGTGTGTGTGTGTGTGTGTGTGTGTGTGTGTGTGTGTGTGTGTGTGTGTGTGTGTGTTACATTTCTGGACTTCTGGAAATAATACCAGTCAGAAATACATAAATAAACAAATAATGAATGCGAAAAATAAATAAATACACATTTCAGTTCTTAAAGAGCTGCTGCAGAGGGTGAACTTCTTTGTGAAGAACTGAAATGTGTATTTATTTATTTTTCGCATTGATTATTTGTTTATTTATGTATTTCTGTTATTTACAGTATTAAATGTAATGTTTTCTGGCACTGCGCACTTCGCAATTGTAGTTGCGAGTACACCAGAGTCCTATACAATTATTCTTGCCTCACTAAATTCCGCAAAGTGTCCTCCTTTTTGGTGTTATGGAAATGGCCACCCAAGGGCAAAGTGAACCAAATGTTGTGTTGGGGTAAGTTGAGCCAGCATTGCATGGTGATTATTGATGGTGTTTTCAAAAGAGGTCACATGGGATTGATTCAGATTCAATCAGATGGTCCGTTTACACCCAGACTCTTACCCACTGACTCGGATCAACTTACCCCAAGCCTGGGGTAAATTGAGCCACATGAACACTTTTTTTAATAAGAAGCCATATTTTTAGAACCCTTTGTCGGAGATGCATTCTGATCATTTAACATGATAGCAAACATCCTGAAATTATACTTTCATTCTGCCATTTTTGATCTCATCTTGAGGACCGCATAAGTAAGAAATGGCTCATCTTACCCCACTCTCACCAGTAATGCCAAACCATTTACATGTGTGTGTGCGGATGGAACGGCAGGTCCGAGGCTGTGAGGAAACACACTCCGCTCTGTGAAATGAATGAAATGGCTCTCTAATAACACGGGCCGTATAAA
>CM042243.1:2036068-2051068 GCA_023566225.1 Romanogobio albipinnatus | reverse complement strand
AGTGTGTGTCCGCCCGCGCGAGTGAGTGAGTGAGTGAGTGAGTGTGTGTCCGCCCGCGCGAGTGAGTGAGTGAGTGTGTGTGTCCGCGCGAGTGAGTGAGTCTGTGTCTGTGCGAGTGAGTGAGTGAGTGTGTGTGTGTCTGTGCGAGTGAGTGTGTGTCTGCGCGAGTGAGTGAGTGAGTGAGTGTGTGTCCGCGAGAGTGTGTGTGATTTAATCATTGTGTTGGTTTGATATTTTGCGAGCATTTCCCCAGACGATTCCCACATGGACTGACTGGAGCTGAAGCTCATTAAATATGCAAATCTTATCCAATCCTAGCAGTGGGCGTTTACTTCCAAGTGTTCAGTGCGGCACGAACTAAACCAAGTGTTTTTCAGAGAGCCTCAAAACCAAGGCAGAAAATAGCCTATTACTTATTAATTATGATGTTTTTCAATGGGAAAACCACACAAACGTCATAAGTTGACCTCAGACAACAGGATAAAAAAATTAAAAAAGCCAGTTCATGACCCCTTTAAGTCAATGCAAAGACGCAAATATACATTCTGCGGTAACGATGCGCGCGAATAAGGCGGCACGAAAGACGCGATTCGCGTGAATGACATGACACGGATTGAGCGTTTCGGCCGTTTGACACGTAAACCAATCAGGAGCTTGCTCTAGTAGTGACAACAATGAGGACAGAATCATATGTGGATACCCGGAGCTGTACGACACATCTTCATACTTTACAGAAACAGGAATAAAAATGATCTTGCTTAAAATAGACATTCTGTCAGTATTTACTCGCCTTCATGTTGCTTCAAACACGTTTTTTTTCTCAGTGGAAAACAAAAAGAGAAATTCTGAAGAATCTTCCTCTACTTTATCCAAACAACAATCTCTCAAATGTCAATCTCAATTTTGTGAATGTTTAAATCACACATTCCTAAACGTCACAATCAATTACAAAGAAATAGCAAGAACACATTGAATTAAAGGCACAATATGTAATTTTTCGCCACTAGAGGTCGCTTATTCTAAACAAAGGCTTCCGCTTCCGCTTCCGCTTGTGTGTGTGTGTGTGTGTGTGTGTGTGTGTGTGTGTGTGTGTGTGTGTGTGTGTGTGTGTGTGTGTGTGTGTGTGTGTGTGTGTGTGTGTGTGTGTGTGTGTGTGTGCAGAATCATATGTGGATACCCGGAGCTGTACGACACATCTTCATACTTTATAGAAACAGGAATAAAAATGATCTAGCTTGGATGAAAGTGAGTGAGGAGGTCGAACGTCTGGAGAGTTGTAAAAAACGCTCTTTACTCAATTTGAGCTACATAGAGTGATTTCAGGGCGATTGGGACACTTTTTGCCATTGAGATGACTTGGATAAAGTGTCCCAATCCCGCCGAATTCACTAGCCTGATGTCGTCATACTGCTCCGTTGGGCTGTGATTATGGGGCGTGTTTCAACCGAACCAGGAAAGACCTCAATTGAATAGACCTACAACCAATCAGAGCGACGGAGCGACGCATAACGTTAGTTGTCAAATGTCAACACACATTGGGTGCTTCTCAATTCTGATTTGTGAATCCTCGTTTCCTTTAGCGTCACTTCAAAGCGTCGTCAATAATGATGACTCCACACCGCTGGATTCAGTTGCACATCGGGATTCTTCAACATTAGAGATAATAACTATTTATATTGTAATAGTTTTGACCCCTACAAAATACCACATTTATCCATATTTTATTTAATATTACCAGTTATTAATAACAACTAATAATTCCCAGTTATTAACTGCTTTTTATTTGTTGTTTATAGTATTACAGTTTCTTTCATTTTCTTGTGCTTTGATATAATTCTGCACCTGTTAGTTGTTGTTATTCGACATACATTTGTGTCTTGTACATGTAAACATAATAATAATAATAATAATAATAATAATAATAATAATAATAATAATAATAATAATAATAATAATAATAATAATAATAATGAATAAACTGTGGCAAGATGTGAAGGGGGAGGAGAATTCATACGTTTGGGCTGCCACTAACGACTATTTTATATTGATTAATCTATCGTCTAATTTATAGATGAATCTATCGACTAATTGATCGGTTAATCTATCGACTAATTTATCGGTTGAACTATCGACTAATTTATAGATTAATCTATCGACTAATTTATCGATTAATCTATCAACTAGTTTATTGATTAATCTATCGACTAGTTTATCGATTAATCTATCGTCTAATTTATTGATTAATCTATCGTCTAATTTATCGATTAGTCTATCGACGAATTTATCGGTTTATCTATCAGCTAATTGATCGGTTAATCTATTGACTAATTGATCGGTTAATCTATCAACTAGTTTATTGATTAATCTATCGACTAGTTTATCGATTAATCTATCGTCTAATTTATTGATTAGTCTATCAACTAGTTTATCGGTTAATCTATCAGCTAATTGATCGGTTAATCTATCAGCTAATTGATCGGTTAATCTATCGACTAATTTATTGATTAATCTATCGACTAGTTTATCGATTAATCTATCGTCTAATTTATTGATTAATCTATCGTCTAATTTATCGGTTAGTCTATCGACTAGTTTATCGGTTAATCTATCAGCTAATTGATCGGTTAATCTATCGGCTAATTTATAGATTAATCTATCGACTAATTTATCGGTTGAACTATCGACTAATTTATAGATTAATCTATCAACTAGTTTATTGATTAATCTATCGACTAGTTTATCGATTAATCTATCGTCTAATTTATTGATTAGTCTATCAACTAGTTTATCGGTTAATCTATCAGCTAATTGATCGGTTAATCTATCGTCTAATTTATCGGTTAATCTATCGTCTAATTTATCGGTTAATCTATCGACTAATTTATCGATTCATCTATCGACTAATTTATCAATTTATCTATCGACTGATTTATCTAGTTTATACTAGTTTTTCCATGCCCGCGGGTTGAAGCGACCCCTAATATGTGATATTTCGACCCAGGAACCCAGCCAAAAAAAACACATATTTCACCCCCAAATGCCATTTTTTCCCAGAGAACCCCTCCGGAAAGCTACTGGGCTTGTTTTGGGCTCGTTTTGAGTAGCAATTGGGCGGGTTTTGTTGTGAAAACTTGGCAACCTTGTCTGCACACACACTGGAAGAAGTGAGTGTAAACGATCTTTGCCGGTGTTGTAAACAGAATGTAAGGATACACAGAGTACTTACCAACACCATCATCATTTCTGAGAGAGATAGTAAAGGTGAACGCATCCACAAACAAGTTCTCTGTTTAGGATTAGAACACATTCAACCCAAGCGCTCTTTGGTGATGTGATGATGACTTTACTGTTGATCATCTGTCTATCATCGTCTAAAGCCCGCCCTGACAATCTGATTGGTCTGAACAGCTTCTGTTACAGCATAGTTGCTCCACAACGGATCAAGTCCAGACCGAACTTCCTGAACTCAAATGTTGTGGGCGGGGCTAATTTCGGCTGGCATCCAGGCTATGAATTTTACCCTATTGAGACTACAAGCTAGCTAAAGCCAGCAAATTGAGCTTATTCGCTGTATTTTAAAACAATCATGTCAGCCATTTCACAACGAGACGAGCCGCTGGCAGAAGCCCCGCCCATGAGGCGGATTCACGTCTGTTGTGAAGTGAATGTCACGCGCGAATGAAGCGAGTAAACTCAAAATGTTCAAGCGTCCAACTACGCGTGAGGAGTGATTTATTCACGCAAGTCGCGTCTGGTGTGAACGCACAGTTACAGTTCATCACTGAAGGTTTATCTGCTGTCTGTCAGTCATCACCTCAGCTCCGCCCACGTCCCGCCTCTCTGCCCATGTTCAGTTATCCGGGAGTGATGGTGAGATTGGGACAATCTCCATTTGAGATGTGCAGCTTAAAGTGTCATTCAGTCGGTCTGTGTTCTGTGTCTTGTGCGATTTAGTCGTGGGTGGAGCTAATGTGATGTGATGACTAACAGACAGCAGACTATCCACCTGTCACTCAAAGTGGCCACGCCCTTAATTATGCAGAACTTTAAGGCTTTATATAATGTAAACGAATGAGTTATAAAATAATTCACCCCCTCAAAGTCGTCAGAATTAGCCGTACAGACCAAAAGCACAGTTTGTCCCAGACTGTAAACATGTGTTCTTCTGCTGTAAAGTTGGGCATTTTAACATGAGCTCAATGAGATTCTGCTCCTCTAGTGGCCAGTCCATGAACTGCAGTTTAACTCACTTCCATATCGGCTTCAGGAGAAACTGGCGGTTATGGTAAGGGGCAGGACATTTCCCAAACACCAATCACAACACACCACTCCAGCCGCCCAATAAGAGCACAGTGTGTTTTTCAGAAGGCGGGGCTTTCATAGAGACCGGAACTGAACAGAGCGTTACTGACAGACTGGGAAGAGAGGAGCCGCAACAATGGAGAATATGAGGAGATAATCAACATCACCTGCTCTAGTAGAGCCAGAAACACAGCATCAAGAGTTTGGCAATAATTGTGAAGCTTAAAATAGACATTCTGTCAGTATTTACTCGCCTTCATGTTGCTTCAAACACGTTTTTTTTCTCAGTGGAAAAAAAAAAGAGAAATTCGGAAGAATCTTCCTCTACTTTATCCAAACAACAACCTCTCAAATGTCAATCTCAATGTTTTTTAGATTTGTTGTGAATGTTTAAATCACACATTCCTACTAAACGTCACAATCAATTACAAAGAAATAGCAAGAACACATTGAATTAAAGGCACAATATGTAATTTTTCGCCACTAGAGGTCGCTTATTCTAAACAAGGGCTTCCGCTTGTGTGTGTGTGTGTGTGTGTGTGTGTGTGTGTGTGTGTGTGTGTGTGTGTGTGTGTGTGTGTGTGTGTGTGTGTGTGTGTGTGTGTGTGTGTGTGTGTGTGTGTGTGTGTGTGTGTGTGTGTGACACAGCGCTGTTTGATCAAATCACACACATGTGAGTGTATTAAAGAGTGTAATACAGGGGGATTGTCCCTGTAATAAGGCCACTGTAAGTCTCTTTGGATAAAAGCGTCTGCCAAATGCATAGATGTAAATGTAAAGTGATGTTCTAATAGGGCTGGGCGATATGGCTGAAAACTGTATCAGGATATAAGTGTTTCATATCCGTCGATCTCGATAATTATTGATATTTTTATGACCTTTTTAAAATAAGGACAAGGAGAAAAATATTTTACATATTATTTTAAACGTAACCTTCCTCTGATTATAATCCCCTCAGTTATAAAGGCAGAAATGTCAACACAACCATGGAAAACACTCAGATAATTAAAATATAAACACAAGTCTAAAATCACAATGAACTCTTAACTATAAGGTGCAGTGCCTCCGTTATTTCTTTGCAACTGTTCGCCTTTAGATGCTTTGTCATAAGGCACTGATGCAGAGTAACATTACCTCTCCATGTAGTTTCAAAGGCTGAATCCGAAATCGCCCCCTATACCCTACATAGGGGACTATTTGAGGGGACAGCCATTTGTAGTGGTGTCCGAAACCATAGTGGACGTTATTGAGTACACTCATTCTATCCCACAATGCACCGCAATAACGAGTGTACAGACGATGAACACTTAACGGCTGTCCGAATTCGCTCACTTGTTTCATTCACTCCTTCAAGTGAACTGTACCAGTGGACTAACGTAGGGAATAGGGTTTAGGGGGCGATTTCGGATTCAGCCAAAGTCAAGACACAACGGCGAGCGCGTCGAGTATAAACACGTCCCCAAACGAACGAGGCGCGCGAGCTGTCAGCGGAGGAGCCAGACGAGAGTATAAACAAGGCTTAAGGTGGTAAAGCAAGTGTGTCTTGGTTGGGACAACGTTCTTGCATATTTTGCAGACGACATTGGTCAGACTACGGTCAGACTTATACAATCCAAAAAACTGCCACACTGGCGAGCTGACTTGTTTTCCTGTTTTATCAACAATTTCCTCGTTCATTTTCCACTCATCACTCCACGCCGGTTCTGTCACTGAAGAATCAACACGAGACAACGATATGGCGCAACCAAACCTGATACAGTAACATGATTGGCTTCATTTCTTCGTTCATGCAACCAAACTTGCTTCGCAACCTCTGGTTTCTTCCGACGAAGAAAATAATGTACTGAACGTTTCATCGAATGCGTTTTTTACTGATATCGATTACGTGTCTATCGCGATACATATCTTTATTGTTTTATCGCCCAGCCCTACGTTCTACGTTCTGGCTGGGCGCTACTATGAGACACTTGTTCACACTGCAGTGAGCGAGATCATATGAGGCGGTAAAACATGGCACTCTGTGCGGTAAATCAACAACAGCAGATTTACACAATAAGACTAACTGTGTTGAGCTGGAGAACAATGAGGAGTTTCTGTCCATCAATGATCCAAACAGTGTCTAATAAAACACATCAGATATTAAAGCGCTACTAGTGTTGCCACGGTTACTACACAATAACACCGGAGGGTGTGATGTCACTGATGGGCGACACACACACACGGGCCGTGTCCTGGTTAAAAACACTGATTTAAACATTCTTGGAAACATTTCGGATAATGTATTTCAATAAAATATATGTGACCCGAGCTCAACGCCAGTCGTGCGTCTCACGGGTGTATTACGGTAACAATATATTGTACTGGTCAAAATTATCAATTTTTCTTGCATGCCAAAAGTCATTAAGATCATGTTCCATGAAGATATTTTATAAATTCCCTACACAAATGCTGGGTTAAAAATGAACCCAAGTTGGGTTAAAAATGGACTAACCCAGCAATTGGGTTAAATGTTTGCTTAAAACAACCCAATTGCTGGGTTAGTCCATTTTCAACCCAACTTGGGTTCATTTTTAACACAGCATTTTTTTGAGTGAATCATACATCATAAATGTATTATTAGTAGTGCTAAGGACTTCATTTGGACAACTTTAAAGGAGATTTTCTCAATAAGCAGATGTTTTTGCACCCTCAGATTCCAGATTTTCAAATAGCTTGGCTAAATATTGAATGGAAAGATTATTTATTGAGCCTTCAGATGATCTATAAATCTCAATTTCAATGTTTACGAGTGGTTTTGTGGTCACGTGTGACACTGTTACAGTGGTTCTAGGATAAAAATCTTACATATTGCGCCTTTAAACATGAACTTTTATGCATTTGGAGCTTGACAATGGAAAAACGAGATGAGGACATTATTTCAAAGTGGCATGTTTGACATTATGAGATGAGAATATTAACATTTTTTTTTTTGGGGTGAACTTTCCTTTTAAATCTCATCTGTGTGCTTTCAGAAGCGTCTCCCTGCGGTGTCTGCTGGAGCTGTTTGTCGGTGGTTTTTGAGGCTGTTTCTCTTCTCGACACGTTCAGTAATGATGCACACATGTCATGTTGCAATGCACATCATCAGACCTCATTTACTGCTGACAAATGCGGCTGATTCGCAATCAAACTAATGCCTCTCCTCCTCCTCCATTGAGCATTTCTGTTACTCTGTGCACCGTCTCACCTGGTGATTCTGCATCTGATCACTATAGAATTATGGGAATTACATTGTGCATTAATGCCAATGCAACCCATGTGTGTTTGTAACCTTCAAACCCCATTTGAATCACCTAAATTGATTCAGCCTTCTTTTAAAAGACATGCACCAACACCTATTGGAGAATATATATGTGCAACTCTCTCAAACATCCCTTTGTAGGAAAATGTGAACGCTTCTATTCTTATAATGTATTAATCATCCATGCATCAGATGGAACTGGGTCTCTTTGCATTAAAGCACAGGCCGTTCCATACATACAAGTCACCAGTTATGATTACTTTATCCTAATGCCTAATATTTAAGATTTCTGCCAAATGCATGACACATTAAAGCCGTGCAATCGATGTGAATGTGTAAAGTAGGTTATTAAACCCCTCACACATCTCACCTGCTTTACTGCGCTACTGTCCTGCGACTAATAAACACACTCTTTACATTTGACAGAAACACAGCCATATTTTCGATCATATTTTCCATCAGCCATGCCGTTTTCGTGACTCCAGCATCTATATGTTGATCTCGCCTATAGGAGAAGCGCGTCTTCCCCGCACAGATACCGCCAGTGCATGCGTGCAACCTGCGGGTACATTTAAAATGCACAACCAGGCACAGCTGCTTACCTTCACAACGGCCAAACCTGAGGTGAAAAGGAATCTCAGATCCGAGAGATGCAGAAAACCGAGCGTCCGAGCGAGCGAGAGATGCGGACACTGACGCCAGCGCGGAAAATCTCCATATTCATCGATTCCTCAGAAAAGGCACGGGGGGGGGGGGGGACCGTCCTCGCATCAGTGAAAAACGCGCAGATAATCCCGCACACTATAATCTCGATGCTCGGATCGATCCCATCGTCTTGATGCGCGCGCGCGCTTGTGTGTGTGTGTGTGTGTCGCTGGATTCAGCTCTACTGGGGTTGTGTCGAAGGAGAACCCCAGCGGCTGCGGATCGACTGCATTAAACCTCAAGGAGAGATTTACATGAGAAAAATGGAGAAGTTCAGAGATAACAGAACGCTCTGTCAAACGAGCCTTCGGGAAGAGGAACAGCGAGACTGACACACCTAACGCTCACGACAGGAGAACGCTCCCGTTAACACGCAACGCTACTTTTGCATGTTCTCTGAAGCATCAACTATCAGAAAAAACTATCATGAACAATGTGTATATAACGTTTTGTGTTAATAATGTTATGTATAAATAACGCTGTGAGAACGTTTGTTTTTAACTTTAAAAAGGAGCGTTGGTGGAACGTTCTGGAAACGTTCCCACAACCAGCCAAACTGAATTGGAATTAAAGTCCCCATGAAATCTAAATCGAGTTTGTTTTTTGTTGCTTTTAGTACGCCAGTGTGCGCCAAAACAAATCCACATTTAGAAGATATAAGCGTTCAAAACTTACAGTCTCTCACTTTTACCAATACGGATCAGTGATTCTGATGACATCACTCTGCACTTCAGCTTCTCGTCAGTTTTCTGTCCAATCAAATGCTCTCTAGAATCGGAAGCCCCGCCCCCTACATTATTAACAGCCGCTGAAATCTATCAATTGTTCATACATTTACATTTTCAACATGGTGCACTATATAGGGTTTAGGGAACGATTAGACTACACTATATAGGGGATAGGGAACGATCAGACTACACTATATAGGGGATAGGGAACGATCAGACTACACTATATAGGGGATAGGGAACGATCAGACTACACTATATAGGGGATAGGGAACGATCAGACTGCACTATATAGGGGATGGGGAACGATCAGACTGTGCACTATATAGGGGATAGTGAACGATCAGACTGCACTATATAGGGGATAGTGAACGATCAGACAGTGCACTATATAGGGGATAAGGAATGATCAGACAGTGCACTATATAGGGGATAGTGAACGATCAGACTACACTATATAGGGGATAGGGAACGATCAGATGGTGCACTATATAGGGGATAGGGAACGCTCAGATAGGGAACGATCAGACAGTGCACTATATAGGCGATAGGGAACGATTAGGCAGTGCACTATATAGGGGATAGTGAACGATCAGACTGCACTATATAGGGGATAGTGAACGATCAGACAGTGCACTATATAGGAGATAGGGAACAATCAGATGGTGCACTATACAGGGGATAAGGAACGATCAGACTGCACTATATAGGGGATAGGGAATGATCAGACGGTGCACTATATAGGGGATAGGGAACGATCAGACGGTGCACTATATAGGGGATAGGGAACGATCAGATGGTGCATTATATAGAGGATAGGGAACGATCAGACAGTGCACTATATAGGCGATAGGGAACGATCAGACAGTACACTATATAGGGGACAGGGAACGATCAGACAGTGCACTATATAGGGGATAGTGAACGATCAGACTGCACTATATAGGGGATAGTGAACGATCAGACAGTGCACTATATAGGGGATAAGGAATGATCAGACAGTGCACTATATAGGGGATAGTGAACGATCAGACTACACTATATAGGGGATAGGGAACGATCAGATGGTGCACTATATAGGGGATAGGGAACGCTCAGATAAGGAACGATCAGACAGTGCACTATATAGGGGACAGGGAATGATCAGACAGTGCACTATATAGGAGATAGGGAACGATCAGACAGTGCACTATATAGGGGATAGGGAACGATCAGACAGTGCACTATATAGGGGATAAGGAACGATCAGACAGTGCACTATATAGGAGATAGGGAACGATCAGACAGTGCACTATATAGGGGATAGGGAACGATCAGACAGTGCACTATATAGGAGATAGGGAACGATCAGACAGTGCACTATATAGGAGATAGGGAACGATCAGACAGTGCACTATATAGGAGATAGGGAACGATCAGACAGTCCACTATATAGGAGATAGGGAACAATCAGACAGTGCACTATATAGGAGATAGGAAACGATCAGACTGTGCACTATATAGGAGATAGGGAACGATCAGACTGTGCACTATATAGGAGATAGGGAACGATCAGACAGTGCACTATATAGGAGATAGGGAACGATCAGACAGTGCACTATATAGGAGATAGGGAACGATCAGACAGTCCACTATATAGGAGATAGGGAACAATCAGACAGTGCACTATATAGGAGATAGGAAACGATCAGACAGTGCACTATATAGGGGACAGGGAACGATCAGACAGTGCACTATATAGGGGATAGGGAACGATCAGACAGTGCACTATATAGGGGATAGGGAACGATCAGACAGTGCACTATATAGGAGATAGGAAACGATCAGACAGTGCACTATATAGGGGACAGGGAACGATCAGACAGTGCACTATATAGGGGATAGGGAACAATCAGACAGTCCACTATATAGGAGATAGGGAACAATCAGACAGTGCACTATATAGGAGATAGGAAACGATCAGACAGTGCACTATATAGGGGACAGGGAACGATCAGACAGTGCACTATATAGGGGATAGGGAACAATCAGACAGTGCACTATATAGGGGATAGGGAACAATCAGACAGTGCACTATATAGGGGACAGGGAACGATCAGACAGTGCACTATATAGGGGATAGGGAACAATCAGACAGTGCACTATATAGGAGATAGGAAACGATCAGACAGTGCACTATATAGGGGACAGGGAACGATCAGACAGTGCACTATATAGGGGATAGGGAACAATCAGACAGTGCACTATATAGGGGATAGGGAACGATCAGACAGTGCACTATATAGGAGATAGGGAACAATCAGACAGTGCACTATATAGGAGATAGGAAACGATCAGACAGTGCACTATATAGGGGACAGGGAACGATCAGACAGTGCACTATATAGGGGATAGGGAACGATCAGACAGTGCACTATATAGGGGATAGGGAACGATCAGACAGTGCACTATATAGGGGATAGGGAACAATCAGACAGTGCACTATATAGGGGATAGGGAACGATCAGACAGTGTAAATATGCTTTCCACTGGGCTGAATGTAGTCTGGTTTCACATTGGGGTCAGTGAACCGCTGCATCTCCGGTCCAGAGACACGACAGCACAGAGCGGATCATGTGATCGAGCGACTCAGAGCAGAAAACCCTTCGGACCGGTTTTAATTCTGCACAGAATGCTGTATTTAACAGTAGTATTCACCCAAAAATTGGTGCAATGGATCTGAATCTGTGCACAAAAGAATGTTTTCGGCCATACAATGAAGGTCAATGGGACTCAAACTATCGCTTGAATAATACATCTCATTTTTCAATGAGAATTGACCACCTATAGAAACGTGTAAGCACTCGTCTCATCCGAGGTCTGCAGAAGAGCATCTCTGACGTCCAGCCTTGAAGCAGACGTGCTCCAGCAGAAGACACACAGATAGGAACAGCAATTCACACCGGATGACCAAAACTGGACAATAGAAGATTGCCTTTCTGCAGCAACATTCAGATGATGGGGTCAGAATTTGGCGTAATCAGCATGAAAGCATGGATTATGCTGCCTTGTATCAATGGTTCGGGCTGCTGGTGGTGATGTAATGGTAGTTTTTGGCACACTTTGGGCCTCTTAGTACCAATTTTGGCACCGTTTAAATGCCACAGCCAAACTGAGTATTGTTGCTGACCGTGTCCATCCCTGTATGACCACATCTTCTGATGCCTACATCCAGCAGGACAACACACTTCAGCTGGACATTAATCACTCACACTACAGTACATTGACCAGGATAATTGAGACATTTTCTCCAGACAGAAAAGTGTCCCAGTTTGCCAGATTTCACCCAACATCATGACTGTTTACCGTGGAAGAGTAAACTTACTCGTGCTGTGATGAGAGGAGATGCACTTCAAACGACCCTGAGTGGGACACGAGGACGGAAAGGCAGGCCCGGCTGATTGATATGTCATCCCTGACATTAGGTAGGAGGTTAAATTAGTTATTGAACCAGCTGCAGGCAGATATCATCTGTTTAACAGGCTGGACAGCCAGACAGATGAGTGTATAGATCATATGAGCATCCCCAAACATCAAACAGTGTCACTGCAGAAACACACATTTCACATGTGTGCTTGTTTCTGTCTTGTTTTCCAGCACAAAATATCTGAACATTCTTAAATCAAGCGCTACTGTACAGCAGAATGTGCATCTGTTCTTGATGTTTGCTCGTTTTATCTTGACATCTGATTATTTGCATCACTGTGAGCGTTATCTACTGAATTCAGAAACGATGGTTGTATTTTCGACATGCATTTGTGTTCCCTCAGCTTGCTTTGCCACGGAAGAAGAAATGAAAAAGGTCAGAAAATGTCATATTTGAGGTTTATAAACACAACTGCAAGAAATAAAGTCTGAACTGTGAGTTTATATCTCACAATTATGAGATTTCTCAGATTTGTGAGATGTCAGATTTACCAACAGTGCCATTTGGTGTCAAAAACCACTGTTATGATTTACTAAAGACACGCAGTGATAAATTAGCGCTGAAAATGTGTGCACAGGGTTATTTTTTTCAGCTGATTGCGTATGCATTTGTAGGAGTTTTCCTTTCAGATTCAAATTTATGGGAGGAGAGTATTTAAAGGGTTAATTCAAGAATGCTTTAGAATATAGACTTAAGTTTGGTCTTGTTTTGAAAGAAGACACTTGGCAGATTATTGCCGAAGTGAAAGCAATTCAAAATATGAAGGTATGAAAAAATTTACTGTAAATGAAAAATACTGTACTAAATATTTTTTTATTTTATATAAAATATATATTTTACAAAAAAATTTTTACTCTAAAATTACTATACAATCAAATCCATATGTCTAACCAAGTTGTGTTCCAAATTTGAAGTTGATATCACAAAAATTAAAGTCCCCATGAGATTGTGTTTAGGCGCTGTACCAAAAACAGCCACCGGGTGTCATTCAAATTCCATTGATTGTTTTTTTTGTGCATTTTCCTGTAAATTTCTGTCCAAATATCACTTCCATCACAAAACAGTCACCAAATATGGAACTTTGAGACTCAGACCTTTCCGACGATATGTGTTTAGTCAAGATTAGAAAAGATTTAGATTATAAAGTAGTTAAAATACATTTTGTAATATGAAACATGACGCCGCCCACTAGGGGGAGGAGCCCGCTAGAAGAATTTAGAGTACCGTTTCCATGGTAACGCAACGTCTGATTTCAAAACGGTTTTCACAGGATGAATTTCGAGTTCGTAGGCTTTTGAATGATACCTAATTTATGATAATTACTAAAATATATGATAGGAAAAAAGGCGATCAAAAAAAGAGCGCCAGGCGTCCCGCCAGCGGGACAGTGAGAGTTAAGGGGTTAAATTAATCAAGCACCCTGATTTATTGAAGTTTGCTCTAGTCAGTTTACTGGTATTTGTGCCATTATTTAAAGGTACAGTAGGCGATTTCTGAGAAACGCTGTTGAAAGTGGATCAGACGGAGCTTGTAGCCAATTTAGCAGTAGGGGGCGTGTCCACTCATGATGGGGGAGGAGATAGACTGATCCAATCAGCAGTAGGGGGCGTGTCCACTCATGATGGGGGAGGAGATAGACTGATCCAATCAGCAGTAGGGGGCCTGTCCACTCATGATGGGGAGGAGATAGACTGATCCAATCAGCAGTAGGGGGCGTGTCCACTCATGATGGGGAGGAGAGAGTGAGCCCATTAGCAGTAGGGGGCGTGTCCACTCATGATGGGGAGGAGAGAGTGAGCCCATTAGGAGTAAGGGGCGTGTCCGATCATGATGGGGAGGAGAGAGAGTGATCCAATCAGCAGTAGGAGGTGTGTCCTCTCATGATGGGGAGGAGAGAGACTGATCCAATCAGCAGTAGGGGGCCTGTCCACTCATGATGGGGAGGAGAGAGTGAGCCCATTAGCAGTAAGGGGCGTGTCCGATCATGATGGGGAGGAGAGAGAGTGATCCAATCAGCAGTAGGGGGTGTGTCCTCTCATGTTGGGGGAGGAGAGAGAGTGATCCAATCAGCAGTAAGGGGCGTGTCCGATCATGATGGGGAGGAGAGAGTGAGCCTATCAGCAGTAGGGGCGTGTCCACTCATGATGGGGAGGAGAGAGAGTGATCCAATCAGCAGTAGGGGGTGTGTCCTCTCATGTTGGGGGAGGAGAGAGAGTGATCCAATCAGCATTAGGGGGCGTGTCCACTCATGATGGGGATGAGAGTGATCCAATCAGCAGTAGGGGGTATGTCCACTCATGATTGGGAGGAAAGAGAGTGTTCCAATCAGCATTAGGGGGCCTGTCCATTCATGATGGGGGAGGAGATAGACTGATCCAATCAGCAGTAGGGGGCCTGTCCACTCATAATGGGGAGGAGAGAGAGTGATCCAATCAGCAGTAAGGGGCGTGTCCGATCATGATGGGGAGGAGAGAGTGAGCCTATCAGCAGTAGGGGGCGTGTCCACTCATGATGGGGAG